>JAQGAD010000333.1:0-45468 GCA_034696625.1 Isotomurus palustris | reverse complement strand
CAACTCTGATGAATCAGAAATAGCTCGTACAGTTATCAAGAATCAATTTTCGTTCACAGCGATGATCGCGGATGACTAGATTTAGATTTAGATTTAGATTTATTTATTCAAAACTGCTCAAAAGGTTTGAGTTGTTACGTTTTGACAAGGTTAAGGATGTAATAGAGTATACATAATACGTAAAATAATTACTATTGAATGATTATTGTCGCAGGTGTGTACAATATATAGAAGAATAGTCAAGCAAAACATATATTTAGTTGAATTAATATCTAAATATCAGAATTAAAGAAGATACGGTTATGTGCGAGAACTTACAATTAATTATTTATTTGCTAGTAAGTAACTTTTTAATTTATTCTTGAAAGAGGGAAATGAGATCGACTGTTTTATTATTTCAGGAAGATCGTTCCATTTAATACTCCCCGAGTATCGAATGGATCGTCTTCCAAAGTCATTACCTTTTAGGATAGGAACGTACAAATTTAAGGACGATCTAGTGTTATGGTCATGCACCTCATTTACATTTGAAAAATAATTGAAAAAATAATTTGTATCCGGACATTCAAATAGCACGTCGTATACAAAGCATAACTGTTTAAAGGTTATCATGTCATTCGGAAGAAACCATTGGAGTTTCTCATATATGTCAGACTTTATAGGGTCCAAACGTTGTTTATGTAATAATACTCTAGCAGACTGGCGAATAACCCTTTCGAGAATTTTCAAGTTAGTTGATGACGCAGTACCCCATAAAGCAGACATATATGACAATTTAGAATAGACGCAAGCATTAAAAACAGTAAAAAATTGATCTTTCGAAAAAAGGGACCGAAGTGGATAGAGAGACCGCGCAGACAGATGATAACTTCTTGCCATTTTATTAATATGATCAAGCCAGCTCATTCTTGAGTCTATAATCAGCCCCAGACTCTTCAACGTTTCCTGTGGAGTGATATTAATATTACCAACACGTAATTGTGTATCAGGAAGGCGACTTAAATTGTAGGATGACCCAAGTATAATTAATTGAGTCTTCGACGCATTCAATTTCATGCCATTATCATCTAACCACGCAATTATACTAGAAATATCCTCTTCCAACTTATCCAGCATTCCTTGAATTTCATGCAATTTACCAGAGATCAAGAGTTGAGTGTCATCCGCAAAGAGTACAGTTATGCAATGACGAACCACTAAGGGAAGGTCATTGATATAAATATTAAAAATTAGACTACCTTGAACTGACCCTTGTGGACAACCTCTAATTGTGAAGCGTACTTGGGATACCCCACTGTGACCCTTCACCATTTGACATCGATACGACAAGTACGACTGATACCACGCAGTGTTTATTCCATACCATTGTAGCTTAGATATTAGATATTCTCGTACTATCGTATCAAATGCCTTAGCTAAGTCTAGTGAAACAAGCATGCATATCTTCCCATTGTTAGTTTCTTTATAAATTAATTCAAACAGTGCGATTTGAGCCTTCTCGCATGAGTGACCCGATCTAAATCCGAATTGGCCTTTGTAGAATAAATTGTTTGACTCAAGATAATCAACGACTTGCGCATGTGCGCATTTTTCAATTAGTAAAGACAAATGTGGCTGAGTTGACACTGGCCTAAGATCAGAAGGTAACTTTGGCTTGGCGATTTTTGGGATTGGTGTCACAATGCTAGTCTTTAGAGAGCTTGGAAATTCGCCACTAGTTAATGATTTATTAACTAAATTCAAGAGACATGAAATACTATTAGGACTTAATATTGTTTTACTAATCATAAATGGTGAAAGTCCATTAATGTCACACGAATTACTCATCCTAGTTTTAATTGATCTGTAACATTTCACTAACTCATGCTCACTAACTTCTCTGAATTCAAAAGTTTCATTGACATTGATAGATTCTGGTTTTTGAATGGTCGGAACTCTGATAGGCTCATTCGAGATGGATGCGTAGTAGTCATTAAGCATTTCAGGATCAAACAAAAGCACATGCGAGGGCGATTCTGTATATTTCTTTTTCACATGCCAAAGTCCTCTATGCATTATTTCATTCTGCACTGCACTCTTAGTATCATTGTTTATAGCTTTTGTCAAGTACTTGTTCAAAATCTTAAGTCTGGTCTTAGTCTCATCATTAGTTCTCTTTTTGTTGCTTCTGTAGTATTTATCTCGTAACTGTTTTAAATTTCGCGTTGAATCAGTCAAAATCTTGGGAATGTCTTTCATGCGAAAAGTTTTTGTCGTAATTGGGCAATGCCTATCGAAAAGAGCTACGTGTGTCTCCGATATGTATGTGCACATATCATTTGCATCAAGAGATTCCATACATTTGGGATTAAATGTACTTATTACATCATTGGCAAAATTTTCCCAGTTGATGCTTCTAATTGGGCGGTAAGTAATTACTTTCTTATCTGGTTTCGTCAGCCTTAGAGGTCTCCATATTAGTGTAGCTAAGTGATCAGTTCTATTCACCTGGACTCTTTGCGTCCGTAAGTCTCTTGTGTCATTAGAAATTATTAAATCAATGTGGGCGTCTAATCGAGTTGCTGCTCTAACATGTTCTTTTAGTTTTAGTCGATTGATCATTCTGCTAAACTTCTTAACATCACTATCTGATTCCCTTTCCATGTGAATATTGAAATCCCCGCATGCATAAAAGTTATAATTGAGTGTCAGAATATAGCTGAATAGATTTTCCATGATATTAATATCACTAAATGTTGTGAAAAATTTTGGTCGGTATACTGCAAGAATTAATACTGACTTGGATTTGACCTTCTGAATAAGCACAGGAAGAACTTCTAACTTCGACTCCAGATTGATTATATCCTCTGGAATTGTGATCTCTGTACATTTAAGGTTTTCTTTGTAAAATATGGCAATTCCCCCACCCGTGCTGTCGCTCTCTCTATCCTTCCGAATGACAAGGTAACCCGGAATATTTATCATATTGAGATCCCTGGTCAACCAGGTTTCACTAACACATAACACATCGATCTCATTCTCATATAAAAAATTCATTAAAATACAAAATTTATTTCTTCCAGACCGTATATTAAGTCCACCGATGCACAGTCCCTTTTGTTGCTTAGGTTTTAGTCATTGGGACATGTCCACCAAATTCTCATCATTAGTATCGGTAGATGGTTCAACTTCAGTTGTCCGCGGAATTTTTGCAGGCTGTGATTGAGGTGGGGATGATGATGTAGAATCTATCGTTCTCTTCAGCGAAGCATTAGTTTGGCTCCTAGTTACCCTTGAGGTCCGTTCTTGTCGTTGCTTCATCGTCATATCCTTTCGAACATACATTCCATCGAAGCTTTTGTCATTTTTTAATTTGGCGGAGTTAGCAATTGCAGTCCTAACTTCAGCTGCGTTGTTGAGAGAAACTCGAAGAGGCCTTGAGTTCGCGGAGTTTGGAGGTCCTATCCTGCTGTTGTCAACAGACGTTTCCTTTTTGGGCAGAAGAATTTTCATAATTTTTTGAGCTGTATTAAGACCTCCTCGTGATTCAGGAACCCCAAAGAGTATGATGTTGTTGATGCGACGTAGGCGATCCTGTTCCTCGCGAAAGTCATTTCGGATTTCACTTAAGTTGGACTCCAGCTCTTCCGTAACTTTAAGTAGTTTCTCGTGATTGTCTGCATGCTGACGACTGCTATCTTCCAAAGTTGTTGTTCGTGTTTCAAGGATTCTCTGACCTTCTTGGAGTTTTAAAATTTGCCCAGCGACGTTGTCGACTTTTTGATTAAGTATGGATTGGTTATTGTGCATAATCTTGAACTCTGCCATTAATTTGTCATGAAGGACATCAAGTGTTAAAGGCTGCTGAGATGACTGAGATGCGTTGCTGTAAGTAGCAGTATCCATACTTCCTTCGTTTGTTTTAACTGGACTTCTCGAAATTGGCATGTCTACAATACATTAAAGTGTGTGACAGTATCTTTGGTGTTTTTCCAGATGGATAGATGAGACCGGCCGGGTGGCATACACCAATAAAATTATTTATCTTATCTGTAATTGGTATGTTGGTCCGCTTGTCCTTTTCCTCTATCCACTGGTGAGAGGCCCAAAGCGTAGTTTGTGGATGTTCTTCTTTAGTGGGGATGTTTTCCTCAGGATAAAAGTAAGTTTTAATTGATGTTTGGGGGTTATTGAGTGATCAAAAAACCTATTTCTGCACACGAGCCGATGTAATTTGCGAGTTTCGAAATACTTAACGCTAAATATATTGATAATACTGATTCAAATGATTAAAAATCAATTATTTTTCCGAGATGAGTTAGTTTTTTAGTTCACACACCTTCCCGCCCCCAATTCCAATTGAAGTAGTAGGATGTGTATGAAGTAGTACCATTTATTTGTGTATGTCTGCTGTATCATCAGCTATTCATTTGTAGATTCTTTTCTTAAGCCATCATTATACTATTATATTATTTTTATGCAAAATGCCAGCAAAATAAAACAGCAAAAATGATATTTAGTACACAATTTTAAAATCAGTTTTGTTGTTATTTACTAAATCCAAAGTCGTTACCGTCAATTATCGTTGGGATCAATTGCCATTTTTTCAAAGATAATAAATCCTACAATTTTCTGAGACAGCTTGAGTGTTAGAGTAAATTCATTGATTAAGATTTTGTAATCGTTAATGTGATTTCGAAATCTCTCAAATGGGTTTTATTTCAGCGAGTTTAGTTAACTAACAAGAAGTACATCGTGGAGATGAGTGGAATAACGATCCTCGTCCTTTATTCTTTGCGCACATATTCCCCTTTTCAATTTCCAATATTCCTCTTCACTACAAAAATACAAATAAGAATGTCTTGTGTTCAAAGAAGGAGGAAAGTGCATTTGCATTACGCACAAGTACAACTTGAGTGAAGCACCGAATCTCTCCCGGGTGTTTCTGTCAAGGTTCATCTCACTAAAGTTAATCCCTAGGCACACAGCGACGACAAAGGCTTCTCTCTCGAAGTGAGACGGTAGAATTACGAAGTGTCAATTATTGCTTGACGAGAAGATCTTTATGTTCATCGTGTGGAAAGACTATTGAATGACTAATAATACAGAAGACACAGAGAGTAGAGAGTATCTTTACAGCATTTGCCATGAACAGCAGCTCGGGACTTTCTTGTTGAATGGAGATAAAGATAAGTGTTGTTTATGTGGTATGAAATAAGAGTCCGGGTTGAAATAACATTGAGGACAACCCACACCTGGATCCAATTTCATCTCTCTGTTATCTTTCCCTTTTTTCCTCACTCCGTTCTTCTTCCTCTTTAATTTACGGAGAAAGGAATGCAAACACACAGCAGCAGCAAGTCAGGCTAATCAAAAATCAAGAGTTAATTTAATATGATAAGCCACGAGAAGAAAAGTTTACTTAGCAGTGTACACACTCTCTATATAAGTATAAGGTCCCTATATGCGTGAGTGAGGAAAGGAAAGAAAGTAAATCATTGTGTAGGAAGTTATGCAGTTGAAATTATCTCGTGATCTATAGTATTTGCAATTTTAGCATTCCCCTCCTGGATGAAACCTTTCAATAAATCTGTCGTCGGAATATTTTGCGAATGTTTTGCCTTGCCAGGCCTGAGTGAGAGAGAATAACAACCGACGACCAGAGTTCATACCTTCCGTCGTTCCGTCTCTCTCTCTTTGGTTCCTGGGCCAAAACTAACTTCTGCATTGCTTCAATTCAATTCGTCTAGCAAATCTTTTAAATGGCTCTGCTGCTCCTTCCTTTCCTTCTGTTCTGTCGATTGCAATTCTTTTCGTCGTTCTGCCTTCTTCACATTTAACCTATCTAGTGAGGCGCACGGCGAATGTACGAATTTTAGGAATGCCGAGCATTTCGTCTATGCACATTGCTTCTTTACTGGATTACAACTTAACGCGGATCATATTGTGCAATATCTCACTTAGCTCTGCTCTTTAATTGTCCTCACTCTTCAAGGTCTCCTCTTTTTACTTTTGAAGTGATTCGCACCAAAAATAAATACCTTTCCTCGCAATAATATTGCAAATTATTTAATCTCAAATACAAAATACATTTAATTCACATAAAATCTCTAGCTGGTATGTTGTCCTCATCTTAATCTGTGAGTACGAAAATTAAGAAGAATTTCTTGGCTCGCCAGCACCAGCCGTAAAAAGTAAAAAGTAGAAACGGCTAATGAAAGTGTGGAGAGATGGATTTATTGATCAAAGGCAATGTAGCGTGGAAAAGGGAAACACGCAGCTCAGTAAGTGAAACGTGGTCAGGTTGATGTATCGAGATTGTTTGAACGAGGCTAAAGGTTTACACAAATTGTACACAAATGTATTGTTATGTGTTTACAAAGAGAAAATAAGTCCGTTCCTCGTCTTAAAATGTTTATTTTTTGTCTCAAGACGAAGTGTTCCAGCTGAGATATGGATTGCACATTCATTATCAACCCTATAAATGTCACGTTGAAGGGGAACCTGTGTAAACCTACCGAAAGTATTAAAGGTTGAAAGACATGAAACCGAAAAACAAAAAAGAAACGCAGGTTTGTCACAAAAATGTGAGAAGGACGAGATCCTCAAGATTTTTTCCCTTTTTCTACACGAAAACCCGACCCTCTCTTCCTTCCTTCAGTCGCAGGTTGAAAGTTTACTTCTAAGCTAAATGTTAAACATTAAGTTCTCGTTTATTTCCATTTCTAAATTCTCCAATGTTCTATTTCCTTTTATGTTGAAATTTTAAAATAAATAATGAATTTTTTCCCAAGTAATTCAGAGACTTCCACGCAGGCATTTATTTAAAACGAAAGTTTCATCCTTCCATCTTCATTATGAGACTTGTGTCGAATAAGTTGTAAGCGGTGGAGACTTCAGTACTTCAGTAGTCAAAATTAATTAGAATTTATGAGAAGGAGTGTAGTAATAATTCACTTGTATGAGATGCATCATCTTCTTCAACACAAAACCAACCCGTGTGCATTAAGTAAGTTTAAGACTTAAGGTCCATCTCAATAGGTTCTCATGTTTTATTTACTTCTTAAGCTGCAGATCCATCCAGAAAAATATCTGCCTTGCAACGCAGCTTGCTTGCCTGAAAGTTCCGTCCTATTAATATTCGTATTGTCTTACGGTTCCATCCATCCATCTCATTCATTAGAATAACGGGAGTTTAACTTCCTTCCATCAAAACCATTTCTTATTTCATATTACATTTGTTGCATCCTCGTCTTTGTCGGATTCAATTAAAGTCCCAAGCAGATCGGTTTCACTTGGCTCAGTCCTTCATTTGGAAATTGTGAATGTGCATTTGTATTTTATATATTACAATTTTTACTGTAGGAAATTCCGGACCAATGAATAAAAATATGAGAGAGATGGATGAAAAGTGAATATTCCGTATGAAAGAAGTAAAAATGGGGCATAAAACATTCCGCTTCTGCTGCATTGGTTGCTCCATCATAAGATTTGATGTTGGGACGCACGAAGAGAGATGAGTCGATGAGGAAAGACGGAGAGACACAATTTTCGGGGTTTCGGTGTGCAATGCAGAATGGGAAAAGGACATCTCGAAAATCGATTCGGGTTGCCTTTGAACATCCTCTCGTGTCCCTCCCCTCTTTCCTCGATCTCCTCGATCTCCTCATATTCATCTCTTATTGCACAACACAATGGCGTCCCACTAAATACCACCAAACTACAAGCTAAAAAACACGATAAATTCAAAAGTTACGCAATATTTCGCTTACTTTTTAATTGAAAACCAAACCAATGCCTTACAGGTATCTACTTACTTATCCAAAATCAAACCTCTTTCATTTTAAAATACGCAAACAAAATTATGCAATACTTAATTTTAGTTCTGTATAACACGATTTCGAATTGACGGTGACGGAGTGAAGAAAGAAGGAGAGAGGGGAAATCTCTGACAGATCTCACCATTCATAAGGAAGGAAGGATTAGCATAAAAGTACAAAAGTGACGCATCATCATCCTGCGGTGTTTTCCCTGTTGGAAGTCGATTCTTGTCACTTGGCTCCATTGTTGGAGAACCAGAGGTGTTTAATTCTCCACAGAAATCCCCACTACGAAATGATTGTGAGGCTGTCAGTCTCTCTCATCCCACACTCTCCTTCATATGTGGTCCTTCCAACTACGAGACATTTCACACAACCATAACCACTTCATTCACTCATTATCATTATTTATGTGAGATTTGGTTTTGGAGTAATTTTATTAATAAGACGACTAGTAAATCATTTAAGCTAAATCTATTTTACGTCTCATTACAAGCGCAAGCAGATGAAATGGCGTGATGGTAGTTAACTATGCATAGAAGAGAAGGCTGGGATTTAGAATACAAGAGATGCAACCGCAATAAAACTGATGCGTTTGATTGAGAGAATTCTAAAAATGAATGAAAGCTCGCTCAAAGTGACTGTGCACATTCCTAGTTCGCAGGTTCACACAATTCACTTCACATAAATTAAGATAAGAGATAAGTACAAAATAATAAATCTAAAATCTCCACTTTCTCACCTCATATCGTAATTTTTCATCTAATTCATCTCAAATGTAAGTTGGACCGCACAGTCGCTGGCTAAGAAAATTTTGCATTCATTTGTTCAGAAACCATTCCTCGCTATCACACATATATTGTTTGTTGGAATTGTTGCGACCTAATTTCAATGCTCGTAAACAATAAGGTTGTTTTAAACAACAACATGGTTCCAAAATGTATCGCACACCTATCGAAATTCAAAACTGTTTAATTATTCTTTTATTTTTAGTACAATTTCTAATTGAGGTTAGTTGATGTAAAAGGTCAGTTTAAAATGATCTCATCGTCCATTTCATTAACTTCCCAGCTTGCCACTTGAGTAAGTATGAATTCGAAACTACTTAGTGTAATCTTAGGAGAAGGCTTAAGCTTTCACTGTAACTGGACGAGTGTATTATGCAATAACAAGAGTATAGAGAGTATAGAGAGAGTGTAGGGGAAGGAGAGATCTGGAGCGGATATGCTTTCCCGTTGGGATTGTTAGCGGCTGCCCACAGACTGCGAAGACTCCGCCTTGACTCTATCAAATCTCATGCGCTTATTTCCCCTCTAATCCTTTTACTACTTTCCCATCTCTCACTTCATACAACAAATCCTTATTATCTTCGCCTACTACTAAAGTAACCCTCAAAAACCTACACAAACTTCACCATCTCCTTGTCTTCTTCCTCAGACGTAAGGAGAACAAGTATTTACTTCATCTATATACTCTCCCTTATATTACCTTAAACTCCACATTATATCTACAGACCATCTTCTTCCCTCTCATCTCCAGCAGCCACACTCTTAAAAGTCAAGTAAGGCACACACAGAAGCACATCAAAGAAACCTTCTACACTTTAAATCCAACTCAAAAAGTCTCTCCAGTCACACAGAGACGCTTGTAGAATAAGAAGACCTTCCAACGAACACTCCACGGAGAAAGTGAACACACTAAAATTAACACAAACTTCCGTTATAAATTGTTCCCATTTAATTCTGCAAAGAATTCCCCAATTTTAATAAAAGACATTTATTCCGTACGAGTTCTCTGCAACAGTATCGACAAGCTGCTGTCAAAATTCCAAATTCCAGTAAGTTTGCATATTTGCAACCTACACTCACCTTCTCATCAGTTCAACAATCAACTAGGAACACAACTTTCTTCGTAAGTGCACAATAACCTGCGTAGCCTCTTATTTATATGCAACTGTCATTTACTCACTCATTCCCATTTTAATTGTTCTAATACAATCTACCGAAAAAGGGAATCAATTTGCTATTTAGCAAATTAATTTCTTTGGCTGGGTAGCCGCATCCTTTGAGAGTAAAGAGACCGATAATCGCACTGGAATAAATTAGAGATTAAATATATAACATACGAACGAAGGTTGGAGTGAGTAGTATTTGAGAATTTGAGAAGAATTCGAAGTGACAGGTGACAGACAAAGAGTTGAATTGTCAAGAAGTGTGTTTATCACTTTAAAGTGACAGCTGGTTTTTATGATATGAAAACTTATATAGGGAGCTCAGTCAGTGGTGCTAAGGCTAAGTAAGTGGAAAACTAGATCAGAATTTGAGTTCTGTCTTGATGGAAGAGTGATCATCAACTGTCAATGTAATAATTCTAATGAGATTACTGAGACAAGAATAAAAGGATGCCGACAGGTATTTGCAAAAATGAAGGGGGATTAATGTAGAAAAAAATGCGAAAGGGTTTAAGGAAGGAGAGCACAGTCAATACAGACTTATTACAGGTAAAAGGTGAGATGTAAACTATTTATTAAGGAAGGGATTATCGGTCGATTACACTTTACACTTGAAGGAAAGGGAAACCTCAGGAGAAATTTCGGTTTTGTATGAAGTGGTTTTAAGTGTAATGGAGTCTCAGAGTCTTTAATGTAAATGATGGTACACGACTATTGTACAGAGTAAGCTTCTATTTTCTATGTGTACTCTCTTTTGGTGTGGTTTATTGGTTTCGACTCTCGAGGAGTTGGTTTAGGTTTGAGGACTTGAGGAAAGTAATAATAATCACAGCTCTATAGCTTTTTCCTTCTCTACGTAATGTTCAAATGGCTGGGTATTAAGTTTAAGTGTACTCAATACTCTTGAGTCACATCACAGAAGAGAATAGACGAAGAAAGTTTCTATTTAAAATAGGCGAACGAGCTGCGAGGTAAATACTTAAGAGGCTCATTAAGATTCGAGAGAGAGACTTTGTTCTCAAAATTACTTTTACACGAAAGTATTTCGCATTTGAACTTGTTGAGAAAGAAAGGAGTGAAATGTTTTTGGGAACGATGTTGTTGTCTTCTTAAGAAACGTGTGGGCGAAGTATTATTGCGTGTAGAGAGAGAGATGATCCTAAGCTGTTTAACTTTCGTCTAGTAAAGAAGAATGAAAGCAAGTGTATAACATTCAGCCTTGGTGAGCATATAGGTCCACTGGAGTTGAGGAAAGTAATAAAGACACTGTTGAGAGATAATTAGAGCTTGTTCAATAAAAGAGAAAATAAGAGACTGGCAGGGAAAAGGAATTTACCTTTTTGGAATGCAAAGTTGAAACTCTCTCAAAGTTTACATTTACCTCAGAGAAGGAATGTAGAATGGAGAGGAAGGGTAAGACTCATAACACAAACTATAGGAGAGGTATATAGTCTCAATGAGGTACTATACTTGACAGCGTGGATCTTGTTGTTGAAAGAAAAGAAGACGAGTAGAAGAAGAAGAAGAACAAGGTGGTGGTGGTGATGGTGGTGGTGTAAGGACTTAAGAAAAAGGATTTGATTATCTCTTAAGACTCCCGTGTTCCTTACTAATATAGAAGAAAGATGAGAGAGAGAGAGATACGAAATTGTTCGAATACCTTTGAGTACTTCTTTAAAACTTTACATTCTGTAGAGAATCTCTCTCTCTCTCTCTCTCCTCTCTTTCTGTGAGTCAGACTTTCCGTTTTAACGGAAGAAGTACTCCTATTACGTCTATAGAGAGTTGTAGAAACTAACTATAAGGGATTTGTAATCTTAAATGCAAGTCTCATTTACTCCCACGAATCTTTAAGTTCGCAGAGTCTCCATTAGACATAAGCAAAGTGTGTAGACTTGTAGAGTGATGAAGGGAGAAAGAAGAGTTAAACTCTCATTTGGATTTTAGGAAGGAACTCGCGTTCTTTTACTCTTTTACTCTCTCTCTCTTTAATGTAGAGATCTTTGTTTTAAATGAAACTGAGTGAGAGTGAACCTGTTTGAATTCTTAATTTAGAAAAAGACAAAAGGAATTAAGTCAAGAGGATTGACTCGTACATCTGCCCGCGCTGTTCTTCCGGAGGAATGCAAAAGAATTTTTTTTCTCCTGAGGAATCACGAAAAAATTCAAGAATCAAGTGCAAAACAACTTCAGCTTAGTTCGTTCTGCTTCTGAAGAAGTGGAAGTCAACTATCAACTTTGTTAGCGTTCTCCTGTTGCAAGTTTTCAATGGAACTTAAACTGGAGATGATGACTGAGATAAACATTCATCGTTGTGATGTGATTTGAGATGGACTAAACTACGAGTAACTTCTAAACAAGTTGCATCTTTAGTTTCATGTTGGTGACACATTTTTCCCCGATAAAAAACAAACTCACTCTCATGAGGAGACAAGAATGGTGAAGTGATCTCCTCCTCTTTAAGTGTAAACCAACGAAAACAAACAAAGTAGAAGAAGGACAATATTACAGAGGAATTAAAGACTCGACGTAAAGTAGGTCGCGATTCTCCGTGGAAGAGAAGTGAACTTACTTTTAGTGACATTTAATTTTGTGATTGTTAAGTGTGCAGCAGCGATAAGTGAATGTCAACGTTGCGGGATAAGATGAGCTGCACAGTTATGTATCAACCGTATGCCATGTCTGCTTACTCTACTTGTGATAGACCTCCTCCAGAAAAGGTACTCCAATAATTTGATTCTATTCTTTCGGAATGGATCATTTATGAATCTGATTTGAAGGATTAATTTTAACATTCTCGCAAACAGTAGGCGTTTACATTGTATTAATCCCAGTTTATGTTTTAATTTAGTTCCCCATCTTTTATCAAACATAATGTTGCCCTAAATTCCTGCCAAGTCAGATTTATTATTAATTCCTTCGAGATCCTTGGCCTGTCTGCATTGATGATGAATATCATAGTTAAAACGGATGCTGAGTGTGATATCATCATGAGGAGGCCCATCCTCACAAACTTTAATACTCCGTTGTCATCTCCTTAAGTCATAAAATGCAGTCAAAGTGCAAGGTGTCAGGTTTTAATGTTTTGAGAGTCCTCATCTCTCACTTTACACACACACACACACACATAGTGGAGATGCATCGTATTTAATACATAACTCACTTATTACAACCACAACATTATAAAACAAACCTCCACTGACACAACTTCCAATTCTCAACCTCATTTACTCGTTTTAACGACTGCACTCATCTGCACACTTGCACAAATGCGCCTCTCACCAAAAGATGAGCTACAATTAACCTCTTACACTTACACGTATCAATTGAGACAAGTGCAAGGATTAAATACTCCAATTAAATATCGAATCATCTCCTTAATGTCCTCTCCTCCGTGTAATCCGAGGCTCTAAACGTGCTTAATGTCCAATCCATTCACCGTGGGAAACATCTCCTCTCTCGCCCATCGACACGAGAGACTTTTAAATCCTTAAACATCTTCCCAAAGTATCTCTCTCATGAATGGCTGTGTGTATGGTTGTTTTCAGAAATCGTTCAGATTCCCATACGTCCCGTCTCCACCCGACTCTCTCCATTCCGATGGATCTTCTTACAGCAGCCCAGGGCCCAGCAGCGGAGGCACCACAGCCTCATCTTCCGCACCTTCCTCCGCATCCACCAACAACAACAACAACAACATCCCCTCTGGAGGAGCTAGACGACCTCTGACCCCCTGTCATCCCCCAGGGGGAGGAGGAGGAGGAGGTCACCTCGTACCTGGCGGAGGTCTCATCACTCCTTCTCCAGGAGGAGCTTCTTCTGCTCCAGCAACCATCACAAGTTCACAACACCTCCAACAACAGCAACAACAGCAGCAGCAACAACAAAGGTCCCCACCCAGCCACCTCCTAAGTCACGCCCCCAGAAGCCACGCCCACCTCCCCCTGGGAGCCTCCTCCACAGCCTCCTCCACCTCAACTAGTCACACTCAAGTGCACGAAGACGAAGAAGACTCTTCTCAGGAGGGCAACAACCTTCATATGTCTTCACTCCACCAACTTCCTCCTGGAGGAGGAGGAGGAGGAGGAGGAGCTCCTTCCTCCTCCATGGGCTCCATGTCCTCCTCCTCCGCCGCCTCCTCCTCCCGAGCACAATACCTCTCTGCTAATTGCGTCGTGTACGAACACTACCGAGGGGACGCTGCCCGAGTTGTGGAGGAACATTTCACCCGGGCACTTAGCTCCTCTTATGCTAATGAGAAGGGGTCGAAAAGTAAGTCACATTCTCGCATTCCTCGTCATCTGATGACCATCCGCATATACGTGACTTTTAAGATGTGTTGATGTTATTGTCTCCTTCTTTCAAAAGTCTTAAGAAATGAGACTCTCAGTTGTGTGAGCATCTTGAAGAAGGAGGAAATAAGGAAATGGGGAGAGCGTAGTCTGTAGAAGTAGTTTGTTCCTTCTAATTACTGCAGAGCACCTTGTTTCCCTACCCTTTCGCCTCTTTGAAGCCTCTCCCGTCTGTCAGCCTCTCGTTTTACTTCCCTCAAGTGTCTCCCTTGAGTGTGTGACTGTGTGTGTGTGTGTGTGTGATTTCATTCATTCACATGATTAGTAGGCAAAATGAGAGAGAGAGATCAGTTTCTGCCCAGAAAGGATCTCAGACTTTCTTATCTACCGGCAGAGGTTTCACTTTCATTCACTGACTGAGTGAGAATTAACACGGGATTTACATTCACAGAGAAGAGGTTCATTTTCGAGTGTACCAGAGTCTCCCTACTTGAGGTTACTAATGTCAAGGTTCTGGTTTACAGATGTTCTCCACACACACACACCGTGCAATCTTATCATTTTACACTGTTGGTGATTATTTCGTCTCTCTTTTCTCACTCGCACACACTCTTTCTTTCTTAAGAAGGAGGTTTGGGTTTGGATGGCAGTGCTTTTGGATAGTTAGGGTGAGATAGCAATTGGAGCTGCTGGGAGAAATGCAATAATGAGTAGGCGATTACTTAATCAAGAGAGAGAAGAAGGAGGATATCCGCTTTTGAGTGTTCAATTAAGACGTTTAAGACTTCTTAAGATTTGATGGGGTTTTGTTGGGTTGCAGATGAGCCGATGACCGCGAGGAACTTTCCACCGTCCTTTTGGAACTCGAACTACCAGCCTGCGAAGCCACTCATGAGTTACGGACCGAGTGACTTCTACGGGGGGAGTGTCGACTACGGGTCGCCTCTCACGGGCCTCTCCCACCACTCCCAAGGGGACCCGTGGCACTACCCCCTCTCCTCCCACCAAGGCTACCATCACCGACCCTCCGAACTCCCCTACCCTCCGATGCCTTCTTCCTCCAGGTAATTAACAATTAAGTCCCCACCTTAATTAACCTCTCACTAACTAACGGCATGATGAAATTGTGTTCCTCAGGTTCAACGCAGCTCAATACGGGAGTTTTCTTCTGGCTGGGGCAGCTGCCTCGAGTTCCGGGAGAGGATTCCACGGAATGGGGGCCTCGGGTGGGTGTGGCGTGAAGGGGGAGGCTGGGGGAGGCTGGAGCAGCGGAAGGTACGTTCATCCCCACCACGACTCCATCTCAGACCTCCACCTCGACTACAACTACAGCGCTGCTGCTGCTGCTGCCTACTCCAACATGACTGCAGGTTAGAGTTATCATTCAGTAAATTCATAAATTTTTATGGAACATTCTCAGTGCGACATTCCCATCCCAATGACACAACCAACTGGTAAATAGAAACTAAAATCCTGTACAATTTTTGGAAACTTCTTATACAAAAGAAAATTCCAAAAAACTACATTCTCTCAAGTCCCAAGTGCCAACCTTCTAAACGGAGAGTATATTAAAGACGGTGACAGAATAAGTTAAGCTCAGTTTGCGGTTGCTGAAGAGCATCTTCTTCTTCACTCTCGTTCTTGTCATCGTTATCATCACTTCCTCCTTCTCGTCTTCTTCTTCCTCCTCCTCAACATAGTAATCATCATTTAATTCAATGAAGTTCGAAATTGAAACCAAATTGAGAATGGAATTCCTTTCTTGGAAGAACCTTTTGTACTCCGGAGGACACAATGGAGAGCAGAGGCTTCTTCTTCTTCGTTAGGTAGTCTTCCGTCTTCTAAACTCTCACCACAGTTCCTCACTTCTTCTTCTTCTTCTTATTACATTTTGACTTTATTGAGACCAACTTCCTCCTCACCCAAACTTCTTCCTTCCTTCCTTCCTCCCAACTTTATTCATTCTCATCGAACACTTTAATGTGAGCAGTTGTCTCTGTGTGTGGACGAAATTACTTTAGTTTCCAAAGTGGTGGCTATAGCTTTTGTCTCAGACAGTCTTATGAGGATGAATGAGACTTCCAGGATTCCTTTGATTACTCACACAAACTTGTAACTTGTAAACTCAGAAGCCCGTTTCCCTCCTCCCATTGTAAGGCCAGGTGGCAAACGAAGCGTTTAAGCCGTCAAAAGGCTTGCTAACGGCATAATTAGTAATTAAAACACTCATGCATATCCAACTATCACATCTGCATGAATGTGCAGTCTCACTAGCCTTTGAAATAATCAAATGTAATTGCCTTAAAGACTTGGGGTAATTTGTCACTCATGATCTTAATAATAATAATGTCAATGATATTCGGAGTATAAAGGGATTAGTCACGGCCACATGCAACTGGTGCGGAGAGCCCATAAAGATCCCAAATTACACACACTTCTATTTACATTTACATTTGGTAGCTGAGTGAACAAACAAGTGAGTCCGGAACTCTCACATTATCCCCACCATCCCTTTTATTTGTCTTTATTGTTTTGTCACATCCCACACACACACACACACACAAGAAGGGAAGAAGGGACAAGTAAGGGGATTTAAATTAAAAGTACATAATCCACACACCCGGGTGGCTGACACTCCCGACTCCCGATCGCAGACTCTGCCTTCCAGCGAACGACGACCGAGTCAAGTGTTTCTAAAAAGCGTGTCATTTGATACTCAGCTTTTATTGCAAAACCCCACTTCATCCTTCCAGACATACTGTACATATATAGTTACATCACCCAGATGAAAAAAGTCTCGTAGAAGTACCCGAATATCCCCTGTTACCCGAATCCGGCTCACTTACTTCCCTTGAATGACTAGGTGAATGAGGACGAAAGTATCATTTCATTTGTGTCACATTAAAGTGTAATTACTCCAACCGGATGGATGGGTCACTGCTCAAATGCTCAGATGCTCAGATGCTCAAATGCTCAGTGATGTGATGGCCATGTGATGATGATGAGTGAATGAGTGACGCAAATATTGAATTCTACAGAATGAAGAAGGGGAGGTTGAAAGTGCAATAAAGAATGAAGAAGTAAGTAGGGAGAGGGGTGTAATCGTAATTAAAAGTTCAAAGTACAAATACACAAAGTGTAGAATGAATTTTGATTTCAATAAATGTTTTGTGTGTGTGTGTGTGTGTCCTCAATTCGCGATGGTATCGGAGACACTCTCTCTCTCTCATCTCTCTCGTGTGTGTGACTTGTGAAGGGATGACAGATAAATAAAGTCAATTGAGCTTGAACAGAGAATTCAATATGTTTCGAGGATTAATTATGATCTGATGAAATGAGGATTAGACAGTAGGGTGGATCGTTGCTTGTACTCTGACCATTCGTTTTTATGACTTTCGGATCTTCCATCTCTCTCTCTCTCTCTCCAATTCATTATGAGGTCGGACAATTTCCTCGGATCATTTTTCATTAAGCGTCATCATTAATTTCATCATCATCTGATGTCTGAGCTCAGCTCCTTCCTTCTGCTGTGTCCTTCGATTAAGGATGAGTCTTTCCTTCCGTTCAGGGCATACAAATTAATTTTACTACCACTGCAGTTCTTCTAATGATAGCTGCGAGCACAGTACAACTTTATTGGCTAACCAAACTTCTGGTTGATGAATCCCACTCAGAGACTCAGAGTGAAGCGCATTCTGTTTCCTATTTGATTATGTGTGTGTGTCCTTCTTCTCGGTAGTGAGAGTATAACTAAGGAAGTACACAAATATGTATTGTGATGTTCTGCTCTAAATAATATGGTTGATGGAACAACTCCCTTAGCTTTGCAATTTTGTTGTTCAACTGAGGATCTACGAGATAGTGAGAGTGTGCAGTGCTGAGGTAATAAAAGGAGAGACGGAGAAAAGACTCAGTGATTTGTAAACCAATAAAGCAATTTTGATTTGGATGGATGGACTCCGGAGAAAGGGAAGTTGCTTGGGTGTTTAGTGTTTAACTCAACACACACACACACACACTATAGAGAGATATATATTTAGATACACAGGGTGGGTTACATTGTTCGATATTCATTTGAATTCATCGCCAGTTTTACATACAGAAGAGGCAGAGGCAGTGTAGCACCACAGAGAGATGAGGGAGAGTGAATAAAACTAGGAAACTATGAAACGATTCCCTTATAAAAGAAAGTGGGGAAAGTTGGAGCGTGAAATGTGAGCAAGGAACGACTGAATGAGCAGCACTTGCATACTTCTATATATTATATATCCCGTGTGCCTATATAGATTCATACTTTACATAAAAGGACACACACATAATATCTGTGTAGTCTCATAATATGAACTTTAAGCTTCGTCATCCATCCGTACGCAATATTCAAACTGTCATCATCCCAAAAAGACTAAAGAATAAGCAGGCTACCTTCTACCTTCTGTTTTCCCTATCGAGTAAACAGATGAAAATGCAAAATTAGTTGTGCACCAATATTCCCAATATTGCTTCAACTCTTTTGTTATTCGCAGAGTCCCGAATTGACTACTGTCCCGTGAAATATGTAAACTTCTTATTATTCAAAATATCATTGATCTCTCGTAAAGAATAGAATAGCGAAGTAAGGTAGAAATTCTGATTGATCATTTCTAAATTACGTAGAGATTGATATTGCCTAGTAATCCACGAATTCGCATAATAATAAATTTACTCCAGAACTGAACGCAGGGTTGTGTAAAAAATAAAAATTCAAAAATCAAAAGCAAAAGGACAGCTCAGCATGTTATGTTGGTTCGGTAGTTCTGTGAAAGAACACACGGACGGAGGATAATAGATATCTCTGTGTCTGTGTGGGTTTTGTGTGTCCGACTCTAATTTCATTTAAATGCATATGGTGAGCATCTGACTAATGAATTTGGTGAGTGAAAAGAGTTGTGTGCGGAGTCTTCACGTAGAAAAGCGAGAGATAAAAACAGGCCCTCGGTGTTTTGTCATATAAAAGCTGCTGGGGGAAATAAAATAGTCCCACTCTCTCCTACGTCCTACGTAAGGTCCCTTACTACACAACTTACTATTACATCCTCGTAAAAACTCATTTTATGTCTACTCTCACAGAGTATAAAACACAGAGACATGCACGCACACACGGGGGTGATTTGATTAAAATTTTTGATTAAAACTTTGTCATAATATGCCTTTTGAGTGAAACTCTGTGCTGGTGAAAGTGAAATGCACGCCAAGCACACACGTCCTTCTCTTTTACAGAGATAAGATTTCCTTCTACTCGAATACTCCTTTGCCACCGCTAAACATATTTTTCCTAAAAACTTTCCCCATTTTTTCCTTATATTTTTACCCAACATTTAAAGTATCTCCCTGCAGTGGTGGGTTTCGTAGAAGCTAGAAAGAAATCCTGTGGTTATTAAATATGTTTAGTTTTTAGTTATTCTTCGGAGATGTCTGCCTGACTGCGAGCGAATAATGTAGTGAACTGTATTCCCACAGAGAGATGTGAATCAAAGTTCTCATTCTCTATAAACTTTTGGACTTTCAGAGTGTATTCGAAATATATTATCTAGTCTCTAGTATTCTCCACAGGAATAAAGAGAGACTCAATTTGTTCTCTCTCTCTCGTATTGCACACACAGAGTGAAGAAAGAAAGTATTTTTTAATAAATTTTGATCGATGGAGATTGGCTGATATTCCTACAGTCAGAGGAGAAGGAGAGCTAGGAAGATAATCTCAACACACTTTTAGATATACACAGCCTACACTATAGTCAAGTTGTTTTCACCCAACTTTCTCCCTTCCTTATAAATATATACTTCGTTCGATATATGTTTTTTATGCTACGCAGCTTTATATCCAGAAAAGCTTCTCTTCTTCTTCTTCTTCTTGTGATGCAATCCAATATCAAGATGATGATCCTTCGTCCTCTCCAAGCTTCTTGATTTCTTTCCTACAAATTCGCTTTCTCTGTTGAACGAACGGTGGTTGTGTGGGCCCAACTACGAAGTATACATATACACACACACACACAGTCAACAGTGTTGTGAAAGTGTGATATACTTCCGTCCAATAAAACGGAGGAAGGCAATATAAAAAGCAATATAAAAACCAATAACCATTTGTTTTCTGTCCCGTCCTTGTCAATATGTCCTCGCGTCCTTTTTGCGTTTCTATAAAAAGAGCCTTAAACCTTCTCCACACTAAATAACCTCAGTGGTAAATGTAAAGGTATACTCATCATCAGTGCATAATAATATTCCATCTACTTTCCCCACTCCCACTTTCCCATTACTCCTGGAATTCATTAATAACCAATATTTATTCCTTCTTTTTACGTGAATATGACATTTATTCCTTTAAAAGCAAATTGTAACTTTTTAATAGTCTTCTTTTCAACTCATTTCTCCTACAACTCGTAAAGCGACAACACACTTCTTTCGCGTCCTTTCCAAATGAAAAGGTGAAGAAAGCTTGCTTAAAGTAAACGTAGTGATGAAATGGAAGGAAGGATGAAGGAGTAGCGCGTGTGGCAAGTAGAACTAATCAAATTTTCTGGTCGAGTTGTTTCTATCAAATGCGTAAGCAAAAGAATTCAATAAGGACGGTTGTCATTGAATGAGGAAGGGAGGGTGGAAGAGAGTCGCACAGAGTCAAAGTCAACCTCCACAGAAGACTATCCTCCACATTATTACAACTTACAACACAAACTCAACTTCATCCCGAAATAACAAGTTGCATGGGAGCTTTCCTTCCTGCGCTTCCTTCCATTCTGACAAGTTTGTTGTAGAAGGTTGGCTATAAAATAAAGAGAGGCAGTTCTGCTGGCAGTGGCAGTTACCATTCGATTTAGTCTGCTATCGCTTCACCACAAACTTTCCTCCTTCAAGTCCTTTCTCTCAAATCCAATAATGATGATCATCAAGAAGAAGAAAGACTCTCATCATCATCATCATCGCATCCCAAGTGTTGTTCTCTCGTAATGATGATGATTATGGGCTTCACGAAGAAGAAGAAGAAGGAGTGTTGGTGTTGGTGGTGTGGGACTTGATGATGATGACGGCAATACTTCTCCCTTCACTTTGTGGTTCCTTCTGTCTTGAATTACAAAATAAAGGAAAAGAGGAAATTGGAAGCTGATGCCGATGCGGCTGGTTGTTCTAAATGATCATCTGCTTCACTCTCCCTCAGTTCTTGAGTCGATATAGCCTCCTACTTTAAACCATAAGACTTCTCAAGGACTACTGAGGCTGAGAATTGAGTGGGCCATTATATTAAACAACAGACTATCACACACACGAATCATTCTAGAGAGAGAGAGAGAGAGCGAATGTGTATTAATGACAATGTATTTGGTAGGAGGAGTAGTGGCAATGAAATAAGAAATACTTGAGAAGACAGACAAATAAATAGACAGGGTTTAGTTCAATAAACAATCTAAATTGGATTGTCTTTGACGCTTCGATGGGCTTTTGGACGGAGGAAGTTCCGAAGTTGTTACAAAGAAAGTAGAAATTCCAACTTGTAGTAACTGCGGATAGGAAGCAGGAGGACTCGGTGTGTAATTCTTTTTTCTTTCAACTCTTTTCTCTGCGTTGTTTTTGTTCTACGATGTACGACATCACAGGGATACTATTTCTACTTCCGAGTACTTCCACATCGATTCCCTATACAAATACATACAGGTCTGTATATAACTGGAACTGGATATACAGGGTGTAAACTTGTATATGTGGGAGACACACCGAGTGACAAATTCGAAGTACTTGTGTGTCTCTTGGAAGTGGCCATTATTGAATCCAAATGGGACTGTGTGGCTCTTGAGTCTTCGTCTTATCGTAGTTTACAGTTGGAAGTGGTTCGCTGTGGTGATTCCACTTACACTTTAGGCCTCCGTCTTAATGTCCTAATTTGTGGGGTCCATTTCCACTTGTCTTTCAAGAACAACTCCTTCCTATTTCCTCCGTCTTCTTCGATTACTCCATACGAAACAAATGATCACTGTTGCTGCAAAAGCAATATCAATACCATTATGCATGCTTACACTCAAAGCAATGTAAACCAAAAGGGCTTAGTTTAGATTTAAATTGCTCTGCAAGTACTTCTCTTAATTCTGCATGCTCACTCACAGAGTATATAGGGAAACGAGATCTTTTTCGTCTTTTTAATTTCTTCCACGCGTATCTGTGTAAAGGCATGGGAAGGTCTACTTTAATATAACTGCCTATTGTGTAAAGACTTTCTTCTCATTTTGGAACCTCTTTGTTGACTGTTGTGTATTGCAGGACTGGAGACGACAGTGGGCCAAGAATCAAGCAAAGGGGACGCAGCTTATTGGTTCTAAATAAAATTTAATCTCTTTTTCAACCCTGACGAAGGAAAGGAGAGAAAAACGGTTGGGATTGTCAAGTCAGAATGATGAATTGAACGAGAAGAATGTCACGTAAGCTTCGTCCCATCACTCACTTCTATTTTATCAAATCCACACAAACTACTCGGCACTATTTCTCTCCCTCTCTCTTTTTCCTAACTCCCAATGGTTATGTGTGTGTGTGTGTGACTTTAGTTAAAGTTGGACATGAGAATGACATGTTCACCTAATATAATACACACAGCCACAGCGATCCTTTTACCCTTTACTTAACTCCTTCCTTCAGCGTCTTAAAGTGTAACTCAAACTTAAAGTACTATAGCCCATAAGAAAGAGAGCTGCAGTGTTGAGTCGTTGAGTGTGTGTGCGTAGAAAGTCACAAGTGGATAAGAAGAAACTTACAAAGGGAAAGTTAACTTGTATATTCGTAATTCATACGTCGTTATATTCGTAGCCATCTTTTGTCAGCCAAATATTTATTACTTTATTTATGTCATTTATAAAATTGGTTCAAATATTAAACCACGGTTTCATCCAAACTTTTTTGTACGTGAAATTCGCATTATGAGTTAATTGTTCTTGAGTCAATTTCATTAATTAAGTAAGTGGATAATAATAATTCTACACTATAAACTCTACACATCATACGTAATGCAAAAGGTTCCTATTAAAAGCTAAGATTTTGAAGAATGCGTAAACTACAAAGCAAGTTATTGTGCACGGATATAAGAAGTTATAAATGTTTCAAGGATGTTGTTAGTAAGTAATTAAGTAAAATACCGAGCTACAATAAAGTTACAAATATAGAAAGTCTCTTTTTACCAGTAAAACACGTAAATCTTAAGAATTAAGTCGTTCATTATTGTCCGTTGTCGGTAGCTCTGATTTTATACAAATTCAAAACTTTGACGAGATACAACTTAATTTCAGAATTAAACTACTAGAAGAATAGGAGACGTACGGATCTATCTACAAATTAAAACCATTTTTGTGCTAAAAAATAGGAATAGCTGAATGGCTACACATAACCAATAGTTGTAAATTCTAAATAGTAACAAATCTAATAATTTAAAGTTAACTGGATAATCTGTTATTAGTGCTAGTCATATGAATGCCAAGATAAGCCCACTACTAAATATTAAATATATACTCTGTGTGTAGTTAACTAAATCATAATCGATACCCTACACTTAACTTAACTAGTGACGATGTGAAATGTACGAAAACAAAATGCAATTAAATCCAAGTCATTAAAAACCTATTAAAAGTAATTTTTTAATTAATGCATCTATATAGTTCTTCATTCCACCGACTAATCAACTGTTATCTCTGTCTCTCTCTTCTAAGACGGTGTGGCCGGCGGTCCTGAATTTTTGCAAAAAAACTTGCTCCTTTTTTGATAACCTTGTTTAACACGACAATCTTTGGTAACTCATCTTCATCTTCATCTGTGATCATCTCCGTGTGGAGTGCAGACAGCTAAACCAAATTAGTTTGTTCCTCGTGTCTCTGCGGGACCAAAAGTATAAAGTAGCCCTGTGGTAAGGAGCCAAAGAGCCAAAGACATCCCAAGTGAATTGCTCGTCAAGATTGTGTTCTCGATATAAAGATCTCCGTTCCACATTCCTCGCAATCCTTAAGGAAATACCTTGAAATCCTTACGAGACACGGACACACCTTCTTTAAATTTTTTCTCGTGTGTCATCCGAAAAGAAACTTGATCCGCAAACACACCAGTCAACAGTGAGCAGGAGCTGAAGAGCCTCAGCAGGAGCGAACAACATTGACATTCAACCCCAAAACTACATCAATTTACATGATCATCGCTATTTGACTTGGCCAATAAAATTCGATACTCTCACATCTCTCCTACAAACTAACTGAATTACGTACACACAAAACACAACATTAGAAACGGGACAAAACCTTCTCTCTCTCTCTCTCATATACATCCATTTGTCAAGTCCTACAGTGATCGTATCACTCCCGACCTTTCAACTTGTCACTTGTCAGTGTCAACCCTTTTTAAATTTGTCGTAATGAAAAAGCTCTCTTCTCTCTCTCTCTCTCTCCTTGCCTATTCAGTTCTCCTTAAGTAAGTGGCTTCTTCACCTGACTTCTTCTTCAGTGATATGATAACTATCATCGTTCGTTACCTTATGCTTGCTGCTTTGTACGAGCTTCTTTTTGTTTGTAAATTGATGATGAGGCAGCTTGTGACATGATGAGAAGTGACTGTGTAGTGAGTGGTTGTCGGTGTGATACAATTCCCTTATCTTTCTGTACTATACACACTTGCCTATTCTAAATTGTATAACCGTGTACGAGATTTTTATACCGGGGCAAGATTCAGATTAGTTAACAAGAAGAAGAAGAAGTTTACGAGTAGACGAGCTGCCTTTTCCCATTCCCACGAGATCTGATGTCGGCATAAGTCAAAACGAAATTTTTAAAAATTAACACAACTCCCCACACAACCGTAGATGAGAGAATGAGTGGATGTTTTATTTAAAATTTTAAAAATTTGATCAGGAAAAAGGGGAAAACTCATTCAACGGATTGGTGGATGGATATTTGTAAAACCAACTTTTAGGAGTTCTTTACGAAGCATTTGTAAAATTCTAGTTTCTAGTATCGTGGGTGGATCGTAGAATTTGTAGATTAGATGAACGCGTATAGATTGTGTGTGTGTGTGTGTGTGTAGTGGAAGGGGTGAATTTTTATGAAAGTGTGAGTGTTTTTAAATACTCAGCAGCAGTGTGAGTGTGTGTGCAGTGCCGAATAAGATCATAAATGTCAGAACTAACAGGGCCATAAATTACTTATTAAGCTAAAGAGAAGAAGAACAGAGCGAGGTTAGTCTCATTATCTTTCAGCTCATAATTTCTCTCGTATGCAACACAATAATAAAAGTGTATTTATGGTGTTCCTGTAGTTAGTAACTTGAGAATTACACCTAAAAACGGTGTAAGGCGAGTCGGCCTACCTTCTTAACTGCTTTGAGCTTTGATGCTACAAACCCGGCAGTCATCATAACCTCACTAGTGAGTTTACATTTGATGTTTGAAATGAAATGATATGTGCGTTAATGCAGGGAGTGTTTTGCTGTTGCATATTACCCGTCTCGTTAAACAAGACTCTCTCAACTGCGTTTGCTCTTGACTCTTCTTCCGTTTGCATTTTTATTCTTCCTTCAAGTCTATACAGTCTTTTTAGACTCGCTTGTGGTTGTCGGTTGTGTAGCAAATTGAGTCTCAGCTACTGAACACAAACCTCACTTCCGGAACATTTGTAGTTCCCTTTAATTAAGTCTCCGGTTCGTGTAAAATGTGTCATTTTATGCGAAAACGCATTAATCTTGCCATAAGTAGTGTCTGATTTTCTCATCGTGTGGAGGCATTCGATGACAAGTGATTTACGGCATTTTCTTTAGCTTATGAATAATAGTCCAATGGGTTTATCGTGTTTGGAGATAAGGGAATAAGGAGGTGAAGGTGTGGGAAGACCTTCCTTTAAGGCAGTTTTACGTAAATCCTTTTCCGAGACACAGAAGCTTCAAAAAGAAGACAATTTTTTGAAATTTTAGCATGTAAATTCTGCAATTTCGATATTCTGAAGCCAGCAGTGTTTTGCATTGTGTAATAAATAATTTTCATAGAGTAGGTTGTTTCTTACATTTAGTATTGCTATACGTAAAACGAAGTCAAATCAATTAAGGATTTTGAATAGATCGAAAATATGTGTGTGTATGTGCGATCAGATTGAGATGATGGCAAAGTGCCATATGAATGAAAAGGTGATTAGAGCGAAGTGCAGTGCTTCCGTCGACATCGATAATAATGAATAGAGGAGATGAAGATGAGGTGATTGGAGATAAACAAAGCCGACCGGATGATACCTAATGGGTGAAGCTTAATGGTGCAGGTAGGACACAGAAGGGCCACCCAAGAGAAACTGGATCCTTTCCTTCCTCCTATCAAGATCCCCCTCCTTCATCGTTTTTTATTCCTTTTTATTGAACTACAATTGCACTCCTATCCGTCTTATACTTACCTCGATCTCTGCTTATTCATTCTGCTTATTTCTTCCTCCTGCTACGCGTCTTTTATTCCACACACTCCCAGACAACAACTTCTTTATACAAAACTCAAAAAATAATGCACACACACATGCACAAACAACAATCGCAATCCCTGCCGCTGCTGCATTACATTTAATACTTAATTACTTCAATGTAGTTTAAAGAAGCACCCAAGACGAATGGTTGTGTGTTCTCCTTTTTTACATTTGTTGAACTGCAATGAATTAAAGTTAAAAAACGAGACTACAACGAAGATGCCTACACTCACATTGTGTGGAGATTTTATCAAAACAACTCTTCATTTCAAAAGCTACTTATTCAGTTGCTCTTTTTTGCTGAGCTGCACTTCAGTTTGTGTGCAGCAACAATCGAACAATCAACATATCATCAACAATTAATGAGACTCGATAGCTTGTCTCCTGTTTGTTACTTTCCAATAATTGAATCAAATGTCAGTGAGTCTCCCTATAGGGTGAAGTATTTATTGTGTATTTTATATCGCTATCAATTTACATAGTTAGTGCAATAAATAAGGATTTGCTTACGTACAATTAAATTAAATGGATTACACTTGTTTCTCCCCGAGTATTTTTTATTTTTTATTGCTTGCTCATGTTTCCACCTGACAGTCAATAAAGAATTAAGTAATACGCTGGACTAAAATGTGTTTACGTATTTATTGTGTGAACCATATAAAGATTATGAAAAAAATTTGGTGTGTCAGATTAAACCCCAATTTTCATGAAAAAAATACCCAAATTGCTTTCAGCTTTTAGGAGAAATTGTGGAATGCGTAAATGCAAAATGCACAGGGATTTTTTGTTTTTTATGCGAGAGTAATAAAATGGACTTAGTTCCGAGTTAAAAGCATATTGAACATTGAACCCTTTTTATTTCATGTCATTTTTCAATTATCCACGACTAGAGTTTCATTTTATCACACGATATGATCAGGTATATATTAATAGTCATAATAATAACATATAGTAAATTAAGATGATATCTTAGGGAAATAAATAACTGGAGTATTATTTCACGGAGGAAAGAAAGGGTTGTTGTATTATTTTTACTTGGAGTCTCACTCTGATGATGTAGGTAGTCAACTAGTTTGGATAATAGGAGAGGAGAGGTGTGTGTAGCCTAGCGTATCTACTCAATTTATTTTTTGTAATTAATCCGCCTCTTAATTACCTCTGCTTTTTCTTTTGCCGGTTTTTAATCGCCTAATTGTGTAGACAGCAGACATTAATATGCTTTATTTTATACTAGTTAGAATTAATAGAGGAGTTTGGCATATAATAAGCTTATTGTACCGCCACTCCAAGCTTACTCCTTACGTCTACTTAAGTCTGATGTGAATTAAGTGTATGCTAATTCCAGTAATTGTAAGTTAATTAACAATTTAATTACGAGTAACGAGGAGTTGATATTAATTGCACTTTATGAGTATCAAAGTTCTACAAAAATCACTAATAAATACTTATACACACATTATACACGAGAGTAAGTAGACTAAACTGGATTTTTGCTTACATTTATTCAGTAGTAGCAGTTGTCGTATGTCGTAGCTTAGTGGCTTCATTTAATTGTTGCGTTTAGATTGGATACTTAATTGCTGCTGCTGCAATGTGGCTGCTGTATTGCATTAAATGTTTTTAGTCGTATCTACTAAAAACAAAAATGAGTTGAAGTTTTTAAAGAAATCTCCTCATCCTCTGCCGTAATCGAGAGAAGATTTCAATCAAAATTCATCGATTGATATTCGGATGTCCTGAAAGAAATACACAGATAACAGAATACAATTATTCTAATTCTTCATAATTAAAAACTACCAGTGGAAAATTTGATTTAAATCAAATACAAGCTCACTTTTTTTTAGTGAAGACTCGGTCTACACTCATCTTTGGTATTAAAATGGCATTCAAAATTTCAATTTCTTAACTCTTCCTCGTCTCAACTTGACTGCAGGTAGTGAGACTCAAAATCCAAACCTAGAAATTTCACACATGTTATTTACTAGAACTTAAGAATATGTAAATGTCATAAATTTTAGTCTTTGGCTTTATAAAACACAGAATTGCTCGACAAATTTCCAAAAATCCCTACGAGGAATTACCTGCAGCAGCAGTCATGTTGGAATAATGTGCAGCAGCCGCACTGTAATCAGCGAGGTGAAAGTCAGGCCACGTGGATTCGTGAGGATGGTACCTCCCACCAGCGCCCCAATGTCCAGTCTCACCTTTGACCCCAACCTGCGACGGCCCAGGAAGACCTCCAAACCTCCCCGCAGCACTTGACGCTGCAGCAGCCGCCGCTCCAGGAAACAAAAAGCTTCCATACTGAGCTGGAGCGAACCTGAAACACAAGTACAAAACATGTCATAAACTCACATCATCTTAACTGTCACTTTCTCTAGACGACCTTAGAGAAAGACAAGACCCGAATTCGGACCTGGAAGTGGAAGGCATCGGCGGATAAGCCAACTCAGCAGCCCTGTGGTGATGATGGTAACTCTGGTGGTGGTGATGATGGTGGTGAGGACCCAGGGGATAATGCCAGGGATCCGATCCGTGATGATGAGCAGCCAGGGCACTCCCGTAATCCATCGCACTTCCGTAAAAGTCTCCAGCCCCTCCCGTCCCTCCGTACGAAGCCCCGAAATGCTTTGGAGGAGGCTGATACGCAGAGTTCCAAAAACTCGGAGGAAAGTTTCGCGTTGACATGGGCAGACCTTTAAAAATAAATTTCATGTGTCTAATAGTCAAAACTTTGTTTCCACTTCTTTTTGACTTGAGAGAGATGAAATTCACCCTTTTGTTGCGTTCAAGTTAAAAAACAAAATGATCTCCTGCTGTGCTAAGGAGTAACCCTTGTTATAAATCTATTACATAAACTACCCATAACATTTGAGATGCATTTTTCTTTCGTCTCTGCACCAATTTCACTACATGACGGGAGATTTATGACAGGGTGGTTTCTCTGGTTAAACGATACACAACACACAATACAAAATACCTGTGAACAAGGTTTACGAAATTATACTTAAGGGGAGCCGAGAGAGACTTTTTAATGTATTTACTACTGAACAATTATTACGTGTGTGTGCTTATGAGAGTGAACCCCGACCTTCGCTTTTGTCTTTAGACTTTTTTAGTTAGAAGCATCAACCTCCTTAAGATTTAAAAAATCACCGTCTCCTTACGACAAACGAGAGAGAGAGAGACTTGAGACTTGAGACTTTAAAGATCGAGTAAAGTTTTTATCTTTCCTCGTCGTCTCTCGTAGAAGGTAGAAAAGAAAAGTGTGGAATTGGAATCCTTTCCTCCGTAAGCTGCGTCCTTTTTCACAGGCAAGTGGGTTTTGTTTTACGAGAAGTCTCGCGAGATGAGGGAACCGATAAGGAAAGGATGACAGATTGAGAATTTTACACCAGGCCTCCTGGGTCCTTCTTGTCGCCTGTCTATCATTTCACTTACAAGAGACTTCTACTGAAAGCTAACGAGAAGAACTTTACAGGAAAGTTAATCTGCTTTGCTTTCTCATAGACTCTACTACTTCTCATTCTCATAATCTTATTACACTGAAGAATAATCACTTCACATTGTTGTCACCCTTTAAACTGTTTAAACTACACGGGAGAGACAGATTTGGAAGAATTCGTGCATGAAATTAAGTTCAAAAACGAGAGAGAGAGGCAGTTTGTGCCAAAAGTGTGTGTAGTAACTTTTGTGACAGAAAGCGAGAGGAAAGTTTGTGTAGCGTTGAGGTGGGAATGGTGAAGGAGCATTAAATTAAATACAAACTACAGACTAAATAGTTTAACACATAGTTTGCGGTGGGAAGACGTAAGTAAGGATACACACACACAAGTCTCATAACTTTTAACGGGTCTACTGGAAGAAATTACATCTCTCCTTGCAACAAACTACTTACACGTAACTATTCCATTTCATTTCTAATGTGTTTGAATGTGTCAGAGTGTAAAGACTAGGAGGAGAGTTTTTCGGCAGTTTGGAGTTTTGACTTTCATACGTAATCGCATTATTACCTAACACACACTTACTTTCTTAGTGTCTACTGGGACTTCTTCTTCGTAGAAGAGAAACAAAAAGTAACAAGGAGGACATTTAGGTATTTGGTATACGTCGTGTTGTGTATAAGAAGAAGAAGAAGAAGGAGGAAGGTTTAGGAAAGTGATCCCATTCATTTCCCTCTAATGGCTCGTTTAAGAGGATTTATTTCCTATAAAAATTATCCACATTTTTCTACATCGTTCCATTCCGTCTGCAATTCTAAACGCACTAAATCTGCTACGGGTGGACAACTTCCTTCCACCACCAAACGGGGAAAGAGTTAAAGAGATCGCAGGGAAAGTTCTCCCTCTTCCATCTCCGTAGAAGTCCGTCCGTACAAATTCTCATATTTCTTTCCGAAAAAATCATTTCAAATTTCAATGCTCAACTTTCACACGTCCTCATCTCTTAGCGTAGGATTTGTAGGATCACTCCACCCTACAAACTCAAATGAAATAAGACGCGCAAGGTGAGAAATACTGTCTCCTCGAATTTCACTCTTTCCAACGGGAGCATTAAGATAAGAATCCAATTTAAATGTTCGATAATGTTAAACTACCTTCGAGTAAAAAGTACGATGGATGTAATCTTTCAACACAACTTACACAGCACAGATTTTGTCTCTGCGCCTTCTGATTTAACTTTAACGTAAAGCGGAAACGGAGTGTTAATAAATTACCCGGGGTGCAATAATAAGGATAATAAGGATGCGGAAGAGAGGATCCTTCGGATTTACTCAGCCACATCTGCAACACACATTTAATTTACACGAGAGACGACGACTTCTTCTCGTGTGACTCATTCCCAACCTTCTAACTTCCAAATGGACCTCATCTTCATCATGAGCATTAAGGGACAATATTCCTAAGCACATCAAAGCCGCTCTGTCTCTCTTTCCTACAATTATGAATGAAGGCTCTATTCCCTATGAGAAGTAGGAGATTTCGAAACTTACTGCTGCCTTTAGACGGTTTCTCGTGGGAGGAAGAGGCGTAGGGAGAGCTGAGAGCTCTGGAGAAATGTTCGTCCACCACTCGACTCGAGTCTCCGTCGTAATTCTCGTAGACGACACAATTGGCGGAGAGGTACTGGGCCCTCATTCCTCCGGGTCCTCCACTTCCACTTCCTGAAGAAGACTCCTGAGGACCTGAAGAAGAAGACTCTCCTTCAGTTCGGTGGGAGTCTTTGTTGTTGCTACTGAAGTCCCCATGAGACTGCTGAGGGTTGTGGGAATTGCTTAAGTTGTGACTAGAGCTTTGCTGAGTGGAAGAAGACGACGAAGCAGCAGCAGGTGCGGAAGAAGAAGCAGATGAGCTGCGTTGGTGTTGCTGTTGCTGTTGGTGCTGGTGGGTGTGGTTGCTGTGGAGGTAGTCGTTTCGATCTGAACTACCTGGAGACCTTCCTTGTGCAGCAGCAGCTGATGTGATTGTTGCTGAGGGTCCTGAGGGGGAGACGAGGGGTCGACGGGAATGGAGGTGACTGGTGGGAGTGGCTGTCTGGTGGGAGGATCCCCGGTTTCCGGGAGAGAAGTGGTGGTGGTGCGGGAGGTGGTGTGGGGCATGGTGAGAATGGAGACTTAGGGGAGAGGGGGAGGAGAGGGAGAGGCTGCTGGTGGTGGAGCTGTTGGGAGTGGGTGTGGTTCCCAGGGGGAGGTGGAGACTCGAAGAGGGTGTGCACGAAGAAGAATGCCCGCTGTACGAAGACGCACTCGAGTGCGAGGAATCCGGCGGAGAAGGAACGTGTGGGAATTTAAACAGCTTTTGCTACAATTAAAAAACATAATCAAAAATCTTAGTAAGTAGTTTAACTCGTTCGCCCGTTATTTACATGTGCGCCAAATCGAAGAACATATACCTGAACTTTTAAGAAATATACTTTTCCCAAATTACTAGTTATTACTGCCAATAAGATTTCACAATAAAATGATTTGGCTCCGTTTCTTCTTCTAACTTTACATTTCTAGCTCTTTCGAATCTTTCGAATGATGTGTTATTACTTCTTCTAATTATGAATTTCGAAACAAACTGAAAGATCGGAAGAGTGGGGGCATCATTCATTGAGGGAAGTCGGGAGGAAGGACGTTTAAGTAGACTGTTGGAGAAGAGCATGCAACTGATACAGTTAGAAGAGAGCAGAAGGGCGAAGAATGTGGAGAATTTGAGATTCGAAGTTGTTTTATTGGGTCATTTCACTCAAGTAGCATTCCAACCAATGTTAACTAAACACATTCCTCGCCATTCTCAAGCCGAGAGAACATTAGCCAGAAATTCGTAAACAAATAAATAGATCACAAAATCAGTAAGTGAGACGCAATCGGGATCAAAGATGCAACCATTTCATCTGCCTACAAACAAACTGCACTCTCGCTAAAATCCCAAAACTGCAAGGAAAGTTGAGAGTGTAAAACATTGCCATTTATTCTTTACCACGTCTTCATTCACCGCAGATTACACTCAGAGATTACAAATTGATTTGTCCACTTTTTAATTGCCTTGTAATCCTTCAGAAGTTCGTCGTCATCATCTTTTGTCTTTCCTTTGTACCCTGTTTAATTATTGTTTAATTGCTCTTCTGCTCCACTTTTTGTATGTAACCTTTTTAGTAATGATATGCGAGAGACAAATACTTTAATTGTCTCTCTACTGAGCAATTACGTTGCATCTTTAAGTACCCATTAATATTTATAAAAAGATCTCTACACAACATATTATACACATACGTCTTAATTGTTTTATTGGATCACTTCAATTCAAATTAAATTAAAATATTAAAAGCAAAGTGCTTCAACAGCCTCTCCACAGGATTTCATCATAAAAATCAAACCGCCCAGCAATTAATTTGCATACCTAACTCGTGTAACTCGATTAAAAGAGCGAAGGAGTAATTAAAAGAATGTTTGAACTTACTCTGTCGGATGCCGAAGGTCTGTCACAAGACGAAGAATATGACATTGCATAAGGTTGATACATTAGTGTGCAGCTCATCTTACTTCTTACGTCCAATGGTTAAGTTTAAGGAGATTGGGTCACACACAATTATTATGAGAATTCTCACGGGTTTTGTGAAAACTAAAATACTCATAAATAAGCACAGTCTGTTTTAATGTATTTTATATTCTAATGAAATGATTTCTGGGAATCATAAAACACAATTAAAACTTAATCATTGATTGTCTTCACTTTTGTTTCAATTAACTATCAATCCATAAATGTTCTTTAGGGTAATACACATTAAGTATTTACACAAACTGGGAATACTCCACAATTAAAACTGGGTGTATAATTACACTAATTAATTAATTGCACTGTCTAATTAGCAACTTCTAGTCATTAATAAGTTTGTAGAGTTCTGTGTATTCTCTTTCGTCTGTCAGACTGTGTGAGGTTATTGTATGAAGAATATTGTGTATCTTATTTTAGTTAAGATAGGAGTTTGCCAGGAATAGAGTTTTATTCACACCTGTCTTGATTTAATTGAGATTGGACTTCTGGAGAGTGAGAAAGGGTTGGTGCTTTTGCTATCGACGGAGAGTATCAAGTGGGGAAAAAGATTATTCGGTTTGCTTATCCACTCTCACAGTGTTATGCTTAGGTAAGCTTAAACAAGACTGACTTGTTGAAGCTCCTCTTCTTCGCAACTTCTTCTTTGAATTGTGTAAAAGACTCGCGAGCGATGAGAGAGAGAGAGAGACTTACTTACAACTCTCGTCGTTCATCGTTAGTTTAGTGTGTGTAGGTTTACGTGTGTAGGAGAATAAAAGTATAAAAGATGTGGATGAGTATGTTCTTGGCTATTGTGTATTTGTTGGTTGAGTTGGTGGTGAGGAGGAATGGAATAGGAGCAGACAGAGAAGAGTCAGTTCGTAGGGAAAGGAAAAAGGATGAGCTTCACGAGTGAATCTCAACCAGTTACTTCATCTCGAAATCTATTTGTATCTAACCTCTCTCTCTCTCTCTCTCTCTCTCTCTTCTTGTGAGTTGTATGGAACTATGGAACTATGGAAGATTGTGTACTCATCATCATCATCTCTTCTTCTTCTTCTGTGCAATAATGTACTTCTACTGCCTTATGAAATGATTCGGTTGGATGAAGAATACAATAAGAAGTCTATTAGAAGGAGCCAAAATGAGATGAGAAGGACTATCTAGCTCTTCCATTCACCACTGCTGCCAGTGTACTCACACACTTTTATTTATTTCTTTTTCAGAAAGAGTGTCTCCCTGTGTGCAAAAAAGAAGATTTCCAACTTGGGAGTTTACTTTTGTACAAATTTAATGCACTCCTCATTCACCAACTGCCAACTACGAATGATGAAATGAAAGATGAGAGACTGAAATTGAAATGTATTTCGCTATGAATAATATGTGTGAATGTATGAAATGAAGATGAACTACTATTATTCTGTATGAGAGCCAAGGGATCTTTTTATTAATTCTTTAATGGTGCTTTATTGGATATCATAGTTATGACTTTTGAGTTTTGGGTAGTTGTCTTTTTTAGCAAATCTACACAGTAGAGCACACAGAATGGATGGAAATGTAAAGTGTAATTAAATTGAGAGAGAGAGAGAGAAAGGGTTGACTCTCGAAGGAAATAGTGGTTTGGTGTGATGGAGTTTTTTATGCAGTCTGTGAGTGTGATTGCGTAAGAGAGAGAGTGAAGTAAAAAGTATAAATATAGGAGAGACGGAGGGAGCGCATGAGATTTGGTTCGATATAAGGCGGAGCGATGTTGAATGTGGGCTGCCACTAATAGTCCCCCCTTCAACATCCTTTTAATGCCTTTCTTTCTTCCCGTCGTCCCTCCGTCCGTCCATCTCTCCTCATCATCATTCTTATTATCATTCATTCGAGATCATCTCTCACATTTATTCACCGCAATCCAATCCCAATTTATGCTCTCATTGGTTATTATTGCATTTCCAATCAATTTGGCTTCATTTCTGGCTTTGATACCGTAGCGTATTTCGTAGGAGTTAAATTTAGTCTCATACATCATATAGGCAGATATTATAGTTATACAATGCATGTTAGGTTGTGAAAAATTCAAAAAATATTTTTTGGGATTTCATACACTATGAGAATGAATGCATTATTTAACTCCGATCACAAAGAGATGAAAAACAATCTTGAAATTGACCACATTTCATCACAAAAACAACAATAATTCATTTGATAACTCACGGTCTTTGGTCTAACTTTGATCATTGGCATCCCGTTGAAAAAGTCAGAAACTTTTATGCTGTGTGCAATAACTTTTTTGAGTTAATTCATTTGAAGTTGAGGGAATAAATTATGAACTGTGCAGACTTGGTAGAGAGTTGAGAGTAAACACTTAAATAAATTGTGGGGATTTGAGGGGAACTAATAAAATAGGAAAGCCGAAGGGAGCATCAGCGACTAACAAGGTAAATTAAATCGATTTGGAATGAGAAGACATAAATCTGTTTTAGGAGAAGAATGTGATTTAGTGTTGGACTGCCTTTATTTGCTTTATTTATCGGAGGACACAGGAGCGGAGACTTGTGATCTTCCGAAGACCTCCCATGAAAAACTTGTTCTTTTATTACCGGCCAACACGCAAGATTACATCTCTCATCCCTTGCCACTGATACTCTCCACTTAATACTTAACAAGCCACAGACCTGATTAGCTCTGTCCTCTGATCCTAACTAACTTCTGAACTTCTTGATCGATTCCGAAACTCAATAACTTCGATAACACAAACTCATCTCATTTTGCTTGGAGATTACAATCCAAACTTGACTCTCTGTTCCTTCCTTCCAAGTCTCCAAATAATCCCACAGAACTTGAAGTTAAGTGGGGAGATAATTTTAAATTGTCTCTCTGGAGGTCCTCAATCTTTAAATCTTTTATTAGGACAAACTGGTCTGCCATCCTGATACAAAATCAATTGGAGTAGATTGAAATCAGCCATCACTTCTGTTTACTCTTCGGTCCTCATTAATTCTTTTATATTTAAACACTCAACAAGTCAACAAGTAAAGTGGAGAGCTACATTTTTTTAAACACATTTTTTTTCCTTGCAAGCCAGTCACTAACTAACGCACCAAGGTACTTTGAATTCACAATTATTCTCATTTACTTTTTGTTGCAACGAAGAAAAGGACAAAGCTTTTTTCGAAAACATTCTGTGTAAGGCTGAATTGAAAATGTCTCTTCCCGTAAGGATAAGCTCTCCTCGCACATCTTAAATGTGTGTAATCCATTCAGAGAAATTATGAGACAAATGAAATTCCTCCGTTGAAGACAAATGTGTCATTTTGAAATCTAGTGGATTCCATTTTGGAGGAGGAGAGGATCTTTCTCTCTCCTCTCGTGGATACTTTTCATACGCATTTCTTCCCCGTGAGTGATTATTTCATGTGAAGAAGATGATAACAATATGCCAAATTCCCCCTGTCATTCTTCCCTTTCTGTAAATTACGCTAATTAAGTTGAAGAAGGTACATTTCACATTTCCCAATATGCAAAAGCTTATTGTGTAGCTTATCTCGTGTTCATCTCAAATGCTTAAGGAGAGTGAAGTGTAGTCATTGCACACACATTGTGGTTTGAACGACGAGTAGAAGTGGAGAGATTGAAGTGGCTGTGTGGATCAAACGAGACGTTCACTCGAACATTAAGCTCGTTGAGTACTAAGCGACAAGATGCATCAGGAGATCAGATGCCAAGCCAAATGTCTCGCGTCTCAACTTTACAATAATTACTTTTTTGCACTTCCCCATAAAGAGTTCCTAGCTGCTTCCATTCCTTCGCAGTCTCTCGTCTTTTCCCAACTCCACTAAAGTTGTCAGTGAGGAAATTTCTGCAGGAAATTAAGCTCAATTATCATGGAATGGAATGCGAAAGAGAAAATTGAGCAGAACCATTGCAAATATTTGGAACAGCAATGGCAATAGCAAATGTTGTTTTAGACTTGCACAAAACCAAACGTGTGTGTGTGTGTGTGTACCTTAAACTTACTTGGAGCATTGGAACAAAAGAAATAATAAGATCCAATCTTCCATGCCATATGCTTTCTAGCTCAATAACATAAACCTTTCAGTCTAATTAAGTTCATAGAGATCAAGTTCCTCTTTAAAAGCACACCGAAAGCTTAACACACTGAAGTAATTCGATATACACATTCACACAGTGCGTACCTCTCCGCACTCTACTCTACTTTTACATTTGTTCTTTTTAGGCTGTCTACACTGTCTACAATTCTAGCATCTAGAGTGTAGAGTCGAGATTACTGATAAATTAAAGTGTTAGCAGTTGGAGTATCAAAAATTATTGTGTACTTTGTGGCTTCACTTATAGCGATAGCGTTATTGTAGTATGTGTGGTGTGGAAAGGAGATCATTGCGAGGCGAGGTAATTGTTATAACTCAGGAGAAAGGAGACAGAGGCAGGTTCCTAAAGTATTTTAAGGGTGTCACTTTGTTATTCCGGAAATTTTGGTGACAACAGCTGGGAATCTCACAGCCACCGCTGGAATTTCAAGTGACGAAGGTTCACCTTTACTTTTGACTTTACACGAGATGAGTTAGAAGTCTAGAAGGAAACAGCAACAAGTCTTTTATATTTCTACTCTTTACTTCATCGTTATTATTATTGTTATTATTATAGTTATCTCTCTCTCTCTCTGTACTTCTGTGCGACTTCTCTTCATTCACTTCATAAGTCTTCACAATTAATGCTTCCTCCGTAGGTTTCAGGTAGCGAGGGCCAAGAACATTAAGGAAACTCCATAAAATACGATCCCCGTAATTTCAACATGACTCTCATGCTTGTGTGTGTGTGTGTGATCACGACGACCACCTTACCTGTGAGAGTGTAATCAAAGTCAGGTTAACTACGTGTGGAGGTAGGTTTACTTGTAGTGTTAAGCATAATTAAAGGTGGTGAGACTTACCTCACTCAAAACAGAAAAAGTTGACACACAGCCACTGACAAGAATCTCTTCACTTTTAAATTGCTTCCTCTCTCTTCTCTCTCTCTCTCGCTCCCTTAATTGCATACTTTACATTTTCAACATAATCGGACCAACTTTTATGGCTTTCTTCTGTGGCTTTTGAAGATTTGGGAATTGGGAACCGCGTTTCCACTTTCCACGCAACCAGATTTGATTGGAACGCAGAAGAGTTTAATCTTCTTGGAGAGAATAGAAAAGGACGAAGAACGACCACAAAAGTCATTAATAGCTTATCGTGTCATGAACTGAAGGAAGACACTCTGCGACCACACTTGACTCATGTCATCTCGTGAATGTGGAATGTTTACGATAGATTTATGAAGTTAGTTTTAAGTTTTAAGCTTTATCCTCTGCATCCCCAACCTGGTTCATTTCACCAGTCAGTCTGCACGGGAAACTAACTCGGAATTTTAAGTTGTAAAGAGACAAATCTCAACTGAAATTCGTTTGCTTCGTTTCGTTTATTGCGGTAATAAAAGTTTAATAAGGTTCTCTCCTTGTTATCAAGGAGGTTGTTGGGTTGTTCGCAAGTCGTTACATGGAGCATTTCACATTTGAACTGCGTGAAACGTGAAACACGATGAAGGACAGGAACAAACGGCAAATAAAAGCGAGTCTTGCAGTTAAAGTTAAAGTAACATCAGATACTCCGATCTTATTTGCTTTTGTATAGTAGTTGTCAAATGGTATTTAGATTTAGAGGCTATTGTTTTCTACAAATTACAATTCGCATCTTGTAGAAGTTGGGACACAAATTATTAATGAGCTCGTGATCGTAGAGCCAAGAAAGATTAAGATCAGTACGTGTCAACACATCACGAATTGGAATCAGTTTAGTTTATGCTTATAATATTTTGTGGTTAGAAGTTAGGAGGAGTTGCCTTGTTCCCACGATGATCTGCGGTTGGCTGATTTCGACTTTCGATTGACGAGCAGGAATTTCTGAATGGAAATTCATTTGCGAAATATTAAATGATTGTTAGACATTTTTTATAGATTTTTAGACTTTAAGATTGATACAGGAAGAAGTCTAGTATGGAGTTTATAACGAGTGGAAATAATGGTTTTATTGATAGATGTTTTACAAACGATCATGTGATTTTGGTGCACAGTGAAAAGACTCAGGTACGATAAAAGAGAAGTCTTTATTAGTGAGGAGTGAAGACGTGTGTGTGCGTCTTGTGATGAGATGTCCCACAGGAGAAGAAGACAAGAAAGTTGGAGATAAATATTCTGTCAAAAAGTGGCATTCCGAACACAGAAGTCCCATTTGTACGGAGACAATACGAAACAAAACTCCGTACGGAAATAAAGGGAGACTCCTCGCTCGGCATTTCATGTCCTAATCCAAAGAAATGTTTTACTTTTTACTTTTCAAAAGAACTCCTGCGGAGAATAATACAGCACGAATACAAACAACGACCCGCTTTAAAAATCCTTTTCACCCGAAGTCTCTTAAAATGTCAGCAAATCAACCGAGTCCCATAAACAGTGAGTTTTAAGGGTAAAAGTTCATTTGGGAGTTACGGAGAGATCATCAATTAATGATTGTTTAACGAGGAAAGCTCTCCCAAAGGAAATCTCGCGATGCCCCAGTTGTTTCCCATTATCCCATTATACACAGAGAGCTTAAAAGCTTACACACACATTAAAAGGGTTTTTATTTTAAGTGTGTGTGTGTGTGTACACAGATAATGATGATGGTGATGATGATGGTATGGATTTTAGTTTTTTAGTATTTTTTAGAAAAAAACAAAACATCCTGAGAGGAGGTACGCCTTCAGTTTATATCCCAAAGGGCTTTTAAGCCAATGATAAGTTGCGAAATGACGTTGATGTGTGAAAAAGGGTTGGAGTTGGCTCATCCTCCAAGTAATAATCTGACTGTCTATCTTCCTCTTTTTTAAACACACAAAACTTCTTCTCCATTCAAAAGCAAAAGCAAAAGGGAAAAAGCAAACAACGGGAGTGAAATAGCCTTTGAACTGAACCACATTTAAAAGACGGAAAGCAGTTTAACTATGTAGAAAAATTGGGGTATATTTCAACAGCTAAGCTGCAAGTTTACAAGTCACACGCTTCTGTTGTCTTGTCTCGATTCACTGGCCTGTGTACGAACACTGAACACTAGTGCATGCAATAATATTCAAAGCTTCAAAGTTTCAGTTTCAAAGTATTCACAGTTTCTGAACTTGTCTGTTGTGAGCATCTTTAAGGATGAGAGGATGAGGAGCTCCACCGAACTGTTGAGGAGTGGGCGTGTTGGCCACGTTAAGAGTTATGTTGTCTCTTAGACTCAAAGAAAAACATTTCAAATGAAAGGATTACTTTCAGCTGTCACTCAATCCCAACCCAAACTCGACTCTCGTGCCAAAGTAAATGTGTTCCTCTCGTGCTACTCTCATCTCATCTTCCGTTTTTTGCTCTTCGCACTTTCAAACTTTCAAAGAATTAAATTTACAAGTGAGGACTTGCCTAAAACCTTTTTATAAGTCTTTTATTTATTGACTAGAGTTTTGAAGGACTAATCTGAATCTTGATCACATCCCCATGTTTATTTAGTTTTTATTTTATAGCACATTTATAAACAAAACTTCTATTTCAATGTTCCAGATCCAGAATGCGAAGTTTGAGACTCCGCTGGCAATTCTGTTTTGATGTGGAACATTTTACAGAACTCATCTCTGAATCGCTTGTACATTAATCCATAGATTACAAAGTTTGCGGTAGAATTCAGCAAGTAGAAGTGATCCGACAGATGATTCATCACGTAATCGTAGTAGCCTTTCTTCGGGTCTGCGTTGTATCCAGCGAAGAACATGATTCGACGGGTCACTTCGAAGAAAATGCAAATGCCGAAAAATCCTGTTACAGCTAAAAGCATTTTTGTTGCAGACAGATCTCGTCTTTCTGACTTTCCAAGTTGTCTTTGCTTAAATTTGTGAATCTGTAAAATTAAGCATGCAAAAGTCAAGTTCAATAATGTGAAATCCATTAACCTGAAATAGAGAGAACAAATAAATCTTACCCCATAAGCCATTCCAGCACTAAATATTACCACAAGTGTGAACGGAATAAAGCTCAAGACAATTGACTGATAAATTAGGTTGTTCACTTCGATGTAATACCAATAGAAATAAGAAAGTGTAGCAAGTACCACGATAAAAGTTAATGTTGATATCGTGAGTATAGCTCCTCGAGTGTCTTTCTTCCATTTCATCGACAGAATTGGATGACAAATAACAAAATATCGTTCAGCAGCGATAACCACTGTGAAATATTTCGTACCAATGTCACCTGCAATATGAAATTTGTTTTATAACAAGCTTTATTAAATTTCAGGTATAATATTATAAGTGAATTAATACTCACAAGCCCATCGAAAGAAGAACATTCCAAACGTCTCATTGCTGTAGTCAATTGCTCCCAGAACTTTTAGAACACTCAAAAAACCCTTGATTAAAACTAAAATGTCAAATGAGGCTAATCCAATGAGTAAAAACACAAAGGAAGTTCTCATTGAGGGCCTTGTGAATATTACAAGGCTGATGGAGTTTCCTATTAATCCAATAATGCAGTACGTTATCTGCATAGCCTGTGAAACTGTTTGGAAAGTGTGGCTGGACATCTTGAGATTCAACTGCGAAATTCTCTAGAACAGACTGGAACGGGCAAGAAACTTCTCCGTCAATCTAACGAGAGGTTAATGAGGCTAGAGTTATTATTTCCCGATTAGGAACTTAACCTTAAGCATAACCTTCCAAAAATAGCAGTAATTAAAATATAACGACAACTCCGTTACAAATGACTGACACAAGTTGAATGCAAACACAAATCCAATACTGTCAAAAATTCTATTGAGTTCTGCCACTTAATTGTCAATATTTACTACTCAATGTTATTTACAAGTTATCATTTTTCACTGAAGAAATAAAATAAAGATTAGGTAGAGTTTCGACATTTCTCTGATGCTACTGTTTCCACATCTTCATGCCTCCATTTCGGAATGGGAATTCCCTTGCTCATCCACAATGCTAAAAAATCCACCAAATGAATGAAGGGATCGTGATCAGAGGAAAAATTCCAAACTCGTGATTCGACTCCAAAGTAAATGAACGAAATAAGGGGAATTTAGAACTCTACGATACACTACACACACTTCACTTAAGAAAGAATGAACGAATGGTTTTTAGAAATTACTCTCGCTGTGGATTCTACTCCATTAAACCCTTGAGCATTAAATTAATATACAGTTTTAGTGTGTATGATCTATATATGAAAGTGTGTAAGTAATTTGAGTTTGAAAGAGTCGTGTGCTCACACATCGCAGTATAATAGTTCATTCCACACATAATGATGACGATGATGTCCCACGAATCATCTTTAACCATTATGATGATGATGATGATGATGATACTTTTAGGGTAAATATTCCACTCATTCCAGCAACTTGGAATTCATGACATTCTGAGCATTTTTCTTTCAAGGGGAATCATTCATTTCTCGAATTATTTGAATATTTGTGTCCTTCTCACACAACTCAACTCCACTCACCTTCTTTACGAACGATGGAATTCAGAGAAAGCCAAAGAGATCGAGTGTGGAGAGAAAGTATTCAACACTCCACAGGTTGAATCCTCAAATGGAATCCCAAACATATTTCCCTCTTTGATTGATCCCATTTATTTCACAGAGTGATTTCACCTCGCTCTCTCTCTCTCATCTTCTTCTGAGGAAGTTTTGATGGGTTCATCAAAAGAATAAATGAATGGAAACTCTTTCGTTTGTACAGAAAAGTGATGCGATTACGGGACACGTTTCCGAGTCTCTCTGATGATGATGATGATGATGATGTGTAATTAAGCGAAAGAATCTTCTTTGTAAAAGAGAAGCAAAAGTCTGAAAGGAGGGAGTTAGTTCATATGGAGGATGGAGAAGTGGTTAAAATGAGGAGAGATATTTGTGAGGAATACCTCCGGCCTGCCAAATCCACATTTAGAATTGTCAGAATTCTTCTCTGCTGCATTGAAGCAGTTCACTCTTTTAAGCTTCAAATCCAAAATGATTCGCATTCCTCTCTCTTTTTGCATCACCCCGATTTAATCCTCCATTCAGTCTATCTTGGGAATGACAAGTGTGGAATTCCTCTCTTTTCACCAAAACTCTCTCTCTCTCTCCTTCAACTTTCATGTCTTATTCACACACTTGCGATCAACAGTCTCCCAGCACAGCAAAATTATCACATTCAATTAAAAGACACTCTTTACCTACTTAATAGAAACCTTATATATCATTGATCTTAATTTTTATTTCAAATTGCATAAATGGGACCATGAAACTTCAACAAATTCACAAATACAATTTTTTTTAAATAAAAAAACAATGAGAGTCCAAAAGAAGATAGGGAAGGATTGAATGGATGACGATGATAATCATTTTTTGCATCAGAAAGCATTTGAATAATTTATGTAAACACAAATACTCTAAACACTTCAGATGCGTAGGAAAGGAGAGAGAGAGGATTTGTAGAATAAATGACTCAGACTTTTGGTGAATTGATAGTTTACACTTTTTCTTCATTGTCTTTGAGTCTTTGAGTCTCGTGTAAAAGGCGAATAGGCTGATGAACCGTATGGGAAAGTTTAGACTGAAGAATCTCACTAATGTGATGAGCTTGTTCGAACATTTTTTAGTTTTTTACTCGCGTCCAATGTTGTTCGTCTGTCTTATAAGGAGGTGGGAACTCCACTTCCATCTCCTCTGCAGTCCTTCTTCTTCTTCTTCTTCTTAAGACGCTCAGTCTTCTTAAACTTACTTTTGAGTGTGATCGATATGGCCTCCTCTGCAATCACAGCATTCACTTTTGTACGTATCTCTTTTCGTATCGTGAGTGTGTCACGTCCAACGTCGAAGGTATAGAAGAACTGGATGCTACACAACAAAATGTTTTACGTCTATCGGGTCAACCTCACAGTTGGATGGCTGACCCTTCTGTCTTCCATGAAAAAATGAGATGTCTTAATTTCTCTCTCCTTTTGATGGACTCATTTGTTCATTTCTAAATTAGTAGGAGGACTCCTCCATCATTAAAATGTGTGGGCTGACAGCCCATTACGTCGAGGGATGCTTCACGGGATTCTGGATTGTTTCAGAAAAAGCATAAGACACACAGGCTGACTCCTTACAATCAACAATTGATGAATCCCAGACTCATTTGTTCGGAGGAAAGACAAGAGAGAGAGAGAGAGAAGAGAAGGTATATGGAACTAACCATGAAAGTAAATAGTAAAGTGCACCCAATTCAGCAACCCTATCTTCAGCGTACATAAGTCATGTGTGACACATTTGTGTTAAAGAAGGCTAATGTTGTCTGGTGGTAGAGAGAGAGTGTAGGTGAGTGCGTTATAATTATACGGAAGGAAATGAGATGAGGCATTCACTGCGAAACAGACTGACTTTCACAGAACCACCAAAACTGCCGTCAACTGGCGAGAGAAGTGTCTCTGCGAGGAAAAGGTACACAGGAGTTTGGGAGATGAACGCGTAATATTCTTTTCCATTAGACTGGGAAGGATTTAATGAGACGTAATGAATCATTGTCAAGGAAGGATGACAATAAATCTTGAATTCGATCCGCTTCCCTGCGTCTCTCACTACTTGGGATGCTACCAAAGTTAAGGAATATTGTGGAAGAGTACAAATAGACCACGAAGGTACTTTTCTTTATTCTTCAGCTGAATTCACTCCGTGTGACAACATTCTTCTTCAACTTGTCTTTCCACCAACAACTAAACAAGTACTGCTCATTCAAATTTCAAACAATTAAAATACAAAATCGCAGTGAGACACAGACACAAAGCTGGAGGTTCTTTTCTTTCCATATTGCAGATGCTATGAAAATCTAATAGTAGATGCTTACCGAG
>JAQGAD010000332.1:0-45501 GCA_034696625.1 Isotomurus palustris | reverse complement strand
CGCTGCGCTGCGCCAACTTCAGTCCTCTGCTGCGCTGCGCTAACTTCCGCTGCGTGCTGCGCTAACTTCTTTTACATTGCCTTTCCAGATTGACTGGATGCAGGAAATGAAACGGGTAAACACGGGCTCATAATGGATGGACGGAGAAAGCCTTAGAATTCGGAAGGAAAATGAGATTAAGGCTGCACGTGGAGCAAGTGCCTATCAAAGGTCCTTCAGAACCAAAACCTAAACACCCACTGGAGAGGACACAAAAACATCCACAACGTCTCCCCGAATTCACCAGCCATCCGTCGTTTCTCTTCTTCTCATCGTCATCACATCCAAACCTTCTCTCTTCATTTACAATTCTCAAAGTATCCACACTGATATTCGATACTTAACTATTGTTTTCGATAAAGAAAGCCGGTAGACTTCGTGTTCGTGACGGAACACAGATAAATTGCTAACCACTCGAGGTCGAGGAATTCCACGTGGGTTCTAGGATTGTTTGAGCCCAATCGTCCAATTATGACCAGGACGCTTAGGTGCGAGACATATAATAATGTATCCGCGTTCCAGGAAGTTTCTCATGGACTTCACTCACAAATTCATAATACGAAACAAATCTTTGTAGCTTGCAATCTTCTATCAATGTGGTAACAAGATCCGAATTCCGGGCATAACAAGAAACGCATAAAAGAATGCGTGTTATGTTATGTTACAGAATAGATTTCTGCGTGCAACACTATTCGCACAAAGTAACGACTCATCCGAAAGCTGGGTATCATCCTCATGAAGGCATCCTTATCATTAAAACCTAGATGCTTGAACAGTTGTCTTTGAAGTCCCAGTAAATGCATCAGAGCATCGTAAAAGAGAGCTGATGATGACACGCTTCGTAGTCATATAAAATGTAGGGCACAAGGAGGCTACGTGGAATAAGTCCGCATGAATGTGCATTTACGAATGATTAAAATTACTTGAAGCTTCGTTGGTGCATAAATAATAAAAGAAGACCTTAGGTAGACACGCGCTCAGGAACGACCATGACCGAATGTGATGGTGATGCAAGGAGCTTATTAGAGGTAGTGCAAGGGAAATACCCGGATTCGGGCAACAGGTGAAGCATGGATAACTGTTGGAATGGGTTCACAATAATATAAACGGTCTATTTTGAGCATCTCCTTTTTTCTACAGAAGCTCCTTTCTCTCTCTGTCTTCACTCCAAAGTAGAAGATTAAATTAACCCAAGAGCCTTTTGATTGCTATGCGATGGCAGGCTTGGATAACTGGACAAGGCTTAACATCCATATGCGTTGTCTTGTTAGCTTATCACTTTGGATTTAACTTTAGATAGGTAAATTACTTCCTTCTCTCTATAAACTGAGGCCTGATTGCAACACATGTTAGATTCATAAATGCACGTAAAACACCAAAATGACATCGTGGAAGTCGAAAGAACGTTTTCTGACGAAGTTCCTTCTTTCACTCAATAATAAACTTCCTACTGCTAAATGGCTGTTGAGCGATTGCCACACACACGAGCTGCGTTTGGCCTACATTTTGACATTTTGTTTTGTCATTTTATGCCGGAATTCCAACTTCTTCGGGTAATAAATCGAGGAATCCTTTTAATTAATATTTCATCAAAGTCTCCATCACTTCCAAGTTAATTAAAAACTTTGCTTAAGCGCACACGTATTCCTTATGAAACGTGTTGCGTGATTTCCACGAAATGCATTTTCCAGGGTCCTTGGCATCCTTCCTTGCTGTTACATAGTCTTACCACCGCGAATCACCTTTATTCGTCTATCGAGTGGCCTTTTTGTAATTGCATGTTCTTGTTAGTTTGATGATGATGATGGCTTCTCTACTAAAACTTTGTTTTCTTAGTTATTTCGTCCAAACTAAATGCCTGCGATGAAGGCTCCACTTAGGCTCTATAGAATTAAACTTGATATGTTAGTCAGCCTTATTGCAACGTGGAATGTGTTATTGGCTAGATATCCGATGTTGTGACTTGATACAATCTGAAACGGTGTTTTATTTGTCCTCAAATTTCCTGGTGCAAAATACATTTTCAATAGTCAATGCATTTCTGGAATAGGATTAAACTTTATGTCCTCATTTTCTACTTATATTTTGGCATTCACATTTCCTGTACTACTTTCTTAAGTGTTTCCAAGCTCACATTTTGAGAGCATTCATAGAGTCTGGCTTCACACATACATTTCATTTTACCCTCACTCATAATCCCATGCGGTGTAGGATTACCCTAAAGTAACACCATATGTAACGCTAAAATTAAATATTGATTCGCTTGCGAAATCAAAAAACTGAAAAAACTCTTCCTTATTAGTTGACAGTATTATCTGCCTTGTATCATTCATTTTGCATGAAAAAGGAGACGAAAGAAACAATTTAAATTCACCTTCCAAGGTCGCTCCAAATTGCAAGCTTATGGTACGAAGTTTTTGAATTAAAATCTCGGAAATGTAGTCGGAATAGTCGGAAATTTTGTGGCAAAACTGGAAAATAAGATGTTATAATCGCCTTAGAGAAACTCGAGAGGATTTGTGCCCGTCAAAAGGAGCGCGTGCTGCACATTAAAGAGCATTTCAAAGAGGTTCTAATTTTACTCTTGAAGATTGAATAACTCTGTCATTTATTGATTATTTTATAAGTAACTCAAAGCTCAACACGTACTGGAAGACTGTATAACAGCTTACGTGAGGGACAGTAATTGAAGAAAGGATGACAAGAAATCTCCATTTATTAGTTGAGAAGTTCTTGTTACTTGTTACAATCTTTGTTTATTCCCCAACAATAAAATAGTTACTTAATAACTCATACGAGACTCATTTTGTAAATCTTCTTTGTTCTGTGTGTGTAGGAGACAGAATGAGAAAACTGTTGTGTAGGAAATCTTTCCAAACTATCAGAAGGAAATTTGTATTCATAATACATTAGATGACTACAGCTAGAAGGTTAAGTATTGCTTTAAGCTTAATTTAAAGAGTCATTATACAGTCATTAGACAGTTAACATGCAAATAATGAATCAAAATTCGTAGAACGCTAAGACTGAACTTTTCCACCGTGCACGGAATCATCAAGTTCAGCATTTGGCACAATTGCAGTTGCAATTGCACTTGCACTCAGGCAACTGTGGAAGAGCAGGGCACTCGGACTGTTGGCTGTTTCCGGAAATGGAAGACGTAGAAGTTCCAGGCGAAGGAGCTGAAGGTTTCCTCGTGGAAGTGACGATTGAAGCCGAAGGAGGAATCGTTGGAGGAGTAGTTAAAGCTGCACACGACAAACTCAAGTCGGAAGGAAGTGGAGAGTCCACAGCCACGACTATCTTCTCGAATAGAATGAACTGATTGGAACCGCTCAAGTAGGCTGTCAGCTCAATCTGCAAATCCCAAAAAATCAAGAGTGAATTCGTCTCATCTCAAGCGAACATTTCCATGCAAATCTCTCTTACTGGAGATTGCTTCGGATCGATTTCTTGTTTCACTTCAGTCCACTTTCCATTGCTGGAAACTGGAAGAAGCTGCAACGGTCCTGCATTGCTTCCTGTCGCTGGAAATAGGCTCACTCTCCTCGGCGAATTATCGTAGTACTTAATGTACATATTCACACTTTTGGGTGTAGGTCCTTTTCCTCCGTACAAGTTTGGAGGACTCTTAAGAACGATATCCTTGTTATTGCCAACTCCCGAACCATCAAAGTACCAGATGCCTTCTCCATCGAGGGAATTCAAATCCCCGAAGCTTTTAGGAAGCATCCTAGAGTTCTGAGCGGACTTCATATTAGAATTCACCACAGTCCAACCTCCTCCTTCAACATCTGCCTGGTTATCCAGACACACTAAACGTCGCTGGGAACTAACGAAACTGGAGTAGATGACGAAGTAGACAAAGAAACCAAGAAACTGGGACGCCATTCTGGAATTTAAAATACCTACCTTAAAAAACTCTGCAGTACAAAAGTTTGAACACTAAATTGCACGTGTGTGCTGTGGGACACACATTCACAAGACAAATGAGTTGTTTAAAGACAAGAAGTGTTGAAAACATTTAGCATCCTTGAGAAAACCATTGCACAACGTGACCACAAGACTGGAAGCGGACTTTTATACGCATCCTCATAATAGCCTTCAGATATGACACACATACGTGGAAACTTTATTATAAAGCGCATTAACATTCGAGTTCTTTTTGAAACATGGATGGTCACACTACCCACAAGTGCCCTAAGGTAAAGAACAGAAAGCTGAGTTGACATTGAAGTGTGATTTGACTCGTAATCCATCAACCTTGAGGTAGATCTTTAAGCTCATTAGCATTTTAATTACAATTTCTTGTCTCACAAATACACCAAATGGTACACATGGGTTCTCCTCAACGAATAAGTAAAAAAGACTTCCCACGTCAAGTGCAAAGTCTGCTGAGGATATGAGTCCACATGGACAGAAAACTTCCTCCAGCTAACAAACAATCTGAGTTTGAAGGAGTTCCAAACTCGGGTTGATTCCTAACTGCACCGTTTTACCTTTTTGAGTCACTTCCTCCGTGAGACTTAAGCAGTACGCAAGGCCGTTCCAAATCTCCTTGTGTCTCAACTTTTCCTTCTTTGTCTCTCTCCTAATTAATAATGGAATTAAAATTAATACACTTTGCGTAATTAACATTAATAAATATTTACTTTTGTCTTGGTCCCGATTTTCTCGTGTTTCCACTTTCTGGTGCTGAAACAGCTTCACCTTCTTCTGATGAAGTCTCGTCCTCTATTTCTGTAGAATAATCTTTTCCTGCTGTATTGCTTTCTTCTGGTTTGGAATTAACATCCAAATTCAGGATGTTTCTGATCAATTCGTCCACATGCTCTTTTGCTTGTCTTTGTCTCAGCTTTAAGTACGAAATTTCATTCAAATTGCCTAAGCCCTCAGTGGAAATTTTCTTCTTTGAGTATTTATGAGGGTCCGTTGTGATCCACGAACGATAGACAGTAGCTTTCCTAAGTTCCATACGAATCATGTCCAACTCCGTTCCTATCTTGTTCAATGACTTGCCCGAGTTCCAGTGTGGCAGAAGACTCATAAAAACATTCTGGCTCATATCTCCTTGTTTCCAATACTCATGAACTTCCGGGGACAAGAACACATTTGACATCAAATAAAACGTCATTTTAGAATGCAAATTGAGCCGAGTACGTTCAAAGCTTTTGAAACATGACACATGAGCAATATCCAACACGGTGAACAGCAACTGGACAATCACATTGGTTTTTCCTGGAAAAGTCTTGTGTCTGAATTGAATAGGTTCTTGCGGGGGAAATCGAATCTCCTTCTGTAGAGAAATATCTTGCGGAGAATCCGTCTCCACGTTCCACACAAAATACGGCTTTTCATTCACAGACCTGAGCTACCAATTCAACAACATCAACTATAATTAAACCTACCATAACATTGTAACACATAATTTCACAAGCTCCAGAAATACTCGATCCTTTCCTACGCTTACTTTAGGTGGACAAGCCATGGAAGAGTTGTCATACTCAATACTGAAAGGATTAGTTTCGTACGACTTCCGGCACTTGGATAACGAATCAAGAAGTGCTTCCAAATCTCCTTGTTTTGACGTAGGTGCTAATCTCATGTTATCCGGTAAATTCCGGAACATAAAGGAGAAAACATTAAGAGCGTCCTGTAAGAGCCCTCGAGGTAGTACAGTTTCAGGAACAATGGTTTCCACCACTTCCGCCTGCTTCTTCATGAGAGAGTACCACGTTGTGTTCTGCGAATTACTCTTCTTATTTCTGAACAGCGTTGGTGCAGTTGGATCAGACAGGTTCTTTCCTCTCAACAGTTCTCCCACGCGGATTCTCCCTATTGCCAACGCTTCCAAGAAGTACGGAGACACGAACTGCCCAGATAGCAATAGATAATACACAGAAACCATACAAAACAAATACACCAACTCTTAGAACTCACCTTAACATGATCGTCCACCACAATCGTCGCCTTCAATTCAGGTTCCGGAGTTGTATGGTACAATCTCACTAAGTCTTCTTCAGAACTATCTGACTTTCCTGCTGCACATGCAAACATAAGACCATCAGTTAATCTCTTTTTCTACAATAATCTTAAAGTAAATCTATGTCATACATTCCCAGTTGTTATCTGTTTCCTCCGTGTCTCTTGAATTTTTATTGGACTTCTTCTTCTTCTTCTTCTTCGATTTGGAATTAAGAACCTTTCTTCCTGGTGCTTCACCTGCAGTTTCCGAGTCGTCTTCAACACCATTCGTGCTGCTTTCGCCACCTTTAATCTTGATGTAGCCTTTTTCTACTATATCACTTTGGTCACCTTTAATCTTGATATAGCCTTTTTCTACTACATCTTTGATTTTCTTTTTAAGCCTCCTACTTTCAGTGCTTGAGTCCGATTCATTTGTATCTTCATTAGCGCTTGACTTATCCTTAGCTGGTTTAGTAGCCCTAGTCCTTTTTGCTGAGGTAGACGCATCTCTGTTTTCTCGTACAGGACCAGCTTTTCTTGAACCTGAGACGTTAATGGAGGAGTCACCTGAGATTCCATGTTTTCCAGCAATGTGCCTTCTCACATTTCGACTAGGTTTGTGTTTGCCTATGCCCTCGTTTTCTTCCAATGCATCGTCAAGTTTGTGGGATACTTTTCTAACGAATCTCTTGGAAACTGCAAAAAACAAGTAAATGATTATTATTGCAACGCAAGTAATTGCTAGTTTAGATATGGAGAATCTCACATCCATCTGCCAGTGCGAACTTTTTCGTGTCCTTCAAATTCACATCTAGACTTACGGAATCACAACCGTGTTGAAAGAGACCTTTGCCTGAAAATAAAACAGTCAGTTTTTATGCGAAACCCAACTTCTCTTCCTTCAAAATAAACCAACCGTTCTTTCCTGTCAGGTTTCCTTGGACATGGAGTTTATATGCAGCTCCATTGGCCCCACTGATTCCTCGGTAGCACAGTGGTCCTATGGAAGTCTCCGGAATCGTTCGAGGATTAGAAACAATCAAAAAATTACTTCCATTGAACTCCCCAGCGTAACCTTCAGATTTGGCTAATCTCAAAGTGTATCTTCTGAAGCCTTGAAGAGTATCAGGGTCATCATACAGCGCTATCGTATGTTCCGTGGGGGTTTCAGGATTCGTCACAGGAATGAAAGCCTGAACCTTCACACATCCAACACGAATCGCTTAGTCAGTTTAAATTGATCACTCAATTCCTATCTTCATTTGTCCCATTCTTACTCTAACAGGCATCTTCTCCTTCATATCAGGACACGGCAACTTCTTCCCTGCAATAATAATCTCTTGCGACGACGAACAGCCCTTCGGTCGCTGCAGAAAGCTGAAAATATTTTTACACCTATATTTCTTCAATTGATTACTGCCTGTGCATTCATCTGAATCTGAAGTGCCTTACTATCCATGAGGACAAATAAAGTCCAGATGAACAGGCTTCTTGAACAAAACTCCTCCACTGCAATCCTTGGAGGAGAAACTGTAGGTCTCTCCTTTGAATATAAACTGAACTCCTCCTTCACCTTCTTTCCACACGCTGTCCACTTCCTCCACTAAACTTTGAACTCCAAGAACAACAACCACAGCAATTATGCTTGACCACATTTTCCTAAAACTCATTATGAAATGCTACACACTCCACCTCATCAACTCTCAGGAGAAATTGCCATAACGTCTGATTGTTCATTACGAAGAAAGTAGGCAACCACCGAGTCAACCATTGTGGAGGAAAAAACTCTCACTTTCATTTCTACACATTCAACATTATTTTCGTCAATGCCCATTCATCAAGTGATTTTTTATAACTAAGCACTTGTGTGCATCATTTATCCATTTATTTGTTCATTGCCTGCATTCTAAACTATTGAACGCATTCATCATCACGTATAAGTATATCCATTTCTTGTTCATATCACGCACACACATAAATCATTCTTTTAGTATTTTGTATTGGCTAATTGTTCCCGATGGACATTCTGTTTCCGCGTGAACATTGTTTTTGTGTTGATGCCTCCACGCACGTCAGCAAAATGATAACAATGATAATACGAAAAAAACACCAAGTAAACTACTAAAATATCTATTTACCGTCATTTGGTATACATCCGAAAACGAAAGAAAGAACGGTGAGTGAACATTGTTGTGGCCTATATGCTCATCGGGTGAGATAAAGGTGATGACAATAATGATGATGATGGTGCATATCAATTCATCTCCACCGTATATGCACGAAGATGACTCCAGGTGGACGCATGGTGATTATGGTGTTTCAAGATAAGTTATACATGGAGTGGAATATTTCTGCCCTGTCCCTACTTTTTATTCCAATGCTTATGCTTCTTTGCATTAGATAAGATACTTTGTTCCGAAAATAACACTCTATGGCCATGATAAATAAATAATCAAGTCAAAAGTGCGTGTGGAGAGATCACAAAGTCCATAAGAGAGATGAATCGGACAGAAGTTATATAAATTTAGACGGAGTGAGATTTCCTCATTTCGGTTCTTTCGGTCGCTTGCAGAACAATATTATGAACTGTGAAACAAACAGTTTGCTGTGTATGGATAAGCTGACTGTATGAATTTATTTATACAAATTTTGTAGGAAATCAAACAATTGCTTAACTGCAGAAAGTAAAATCTGTATAACCAAGGTGAGTCATTGTGTGTGTAAAGCGATATTGCAAGTATTTCGCAATGTGATCACAAATACTCAGATAAACTGTTAATAGAACTGTTAAGAGAATAGATAAGTGTTTGTTGTGGATCACATGATACAGACAACAAAGAATAATAATTTGCAATCAATATTTAGCGATACTAATTAATCGAGCGACAAGGGAGTCTTTTATTTTAAAGGAGTTCAACATTTCTGGAGGATTGTAAGCATTCGAAGTGTTCCCTGCGTTATCAGTTTCAGTAGTTGAATGATTATCATCGGGTCGAGTGGTGGAAAATGAACTGAAGCTCAGTTCAAGTGGTGATGATCTGTTCGTGTGATTTGCTAATAAACTACTCGTAGATGAAAGTTTTATATTGATAAGTTTTCCAGTGCTAACGATTAGTGATTCGTGAATGCCTGGGAGGATTTCATTTAGCTCAGCAACGCACATTCCCTCTCTTCATGTGACACCACAAAAGACTTACAAACCTACTGACTGTGAGAAGTAACTGTTAATAGAATAAATCTTAGAAAAATAGTTCGAAACCATAGAAGACATTTATAATGACACGAGAAGACGACGATATTGTGGAAATGGATGAAATGCCGTCTCAGAAAACGTCCAAGTGGAATAAACTAGTCACAAGAATGGCGGACATTGGGGTAATTATTTATTGCAATTAATTTTTTGACAAATAGCTGCTACAAGTTTTACACGACGTGCAAGGGAATTATAAAGAAGTAAATGTTATTTATCTCCAGGAACGAGCTGCGTTGGTTGTGGAAAGAAGTTTGGGCAGCAGTGCTCCACCAAAGTCTGAGATTTATAAGGAAGAAAACGAATGTCCCAGGCCATCAACGAGTCTCCTATTTCCGCAGAATAATTTACAACGGTACGAAATTTATACATTATATGGTTTTAAATTTGAAAAGTAGCTTCCTCCTACTCCTGTCCCATTACTCTTATTCAATTACTAATTTATTTCTGTAGAACGTACGGCTCCATTCCAACCTCCAGTTCGAAATACACACCAGACGATGAGAATGTTACACAAGCCAATGGATTCTACGAGTCATCGTTTCTCTCCTCTCCGTATGGACCCTCAGCGCCTCCATCGCACAAAATGAACATTCCTGTTATTAACATAGAACAAGATGATAACTTCTTGACGGTGGACACTTCTTTTAGGTCAGTAAATAAACTTCCGGGAAATTTCCAAGAAGCGTCACATGTTTCAAACCCTGAATCTTTCAAATGCAGACCCGGAATAGGAACAGGAAAAAACGGAGCTTTGTCAAGTGGTTTCAATAGTGCACCACCGTCCCCAGGTCCAACGTCTGGAGGTGGAAGTACAGCTTACGAGTTCAATTCCTTTGAAGGTCCAGAAAAGTTTGGTATAGGAAGATATATCAAAATAGCAATCCTCATTGGAGTTTTCGTAGGAGTTGCCGTAAGTTAATAAAACCTTAGATTCAACTTAATTTTATAATTTGTTAACTTAGATACTTTGTATTGTAGGGAGTCATTACAGCTACAAGTGAAACTGAAATGCATTTTGTTCAAATCAGCACTTCCACGGATAAACCTTACGGTAATTCTTACAATTTTAAAATAAATGTTTGACTATCAACTAAGCGAAATCGAATTATGTTCGTGGCAGTTTTTCCATTGCGACTTTTCCGATCGCTTGTTCCGTGGTATCCACTTCTCATAATAACCGTGCGGGGAGCGTTTTACCCTTCGCAATTCGTCAACTACACTCAAGACAGACTCTTTGTAGATGTTGAGACTAGAGGTGATGAAAGAGTAAGTTAATCCTGCCATTGCTTCCTCTTAGCTTACGATAAGCCTTCATAAGTGTTTCCTTCTTTCACTCCATTCAACTTTAGGAAGTGACCGACCGCTGGGAACTCCCGATATTCAGTGAAGACAACATAGGAACCGTTTCCGAGACAACTCTTTCTCATGCTTTCACCTTAACTTCTTTAGACTGGGAGTAAGTCAGCTACTTAAACTATTTTTCAACAAAGAGTCTCCTTTAAACTTAAAATAAATATTTGTCCCAGGAACGAAAACTACAATTTGAAATTCAAAACCAATATGGAAGGAAACTTCCCGATGTCTGTCTCTGTAAAGTTAGTGTCTCAGGTTGTAGAAAATGGAGCTGTTTTCGGTGGAGCTGTTATAGTTGGTCTCTACATTCTCATCATTTTTGAAGTGAGGCTTGTTTCACGCTATTTCCGTATTTTGAAGTTCCCAAATCTATCTAAACATCTTTTATCTGCAGCTTGTTAACCGGACACTAGCAGCAATGCTTGCTGCAGCTGCAGCTATCGGAATATTAGCTTTGTTTGATGAGGTTCGTGTTTCATATTGTATTACATTTCTTGTCGGAATGTATAAGCTCATTTAATGACCTTGCAGCGTCCTACAACGGAAGAAATGGTCTCGTGGTTGGACATGGAGACTCTTATTCTCCTCTTCTCCATGATGGTTTTGGTTTCAATCCTGTGTGAAACTGGATTCTTCGACTACTGCGCTTACTTCATGTACAAAGTGAGCTAACTTTCATTTTTTAATTGTATTAACTTCAGTTCAGATTGTGAATAACATACAACTGGGATTATAGGTCACCAACGGACAAGTTTGGCCGATGATTACCTCACTGTGTTTCTTCACAGCCATTGTGTCTGCATTTCTTGACAACGTCACCACAATTCTACTTATAACCCCATGCACAATAAGGTAGTCTACATTTCATTCACGAAATAAGTTTCCTAAACTCCTTCACAGCTGTCTCTTTAATTTTTAAGAATTTGTGAAGCAATGCAGCTGAATCCAGTCCCTGTCCTTATTTCCCTCGTGATATTTTCCAACATTGGAGGAGCCTGCACACCCGTAGGAGACCCTCCAAATGTCATCATCTCCAATGACAGCGAAGTTCTCGAGGCAGGAATTGACTTTGCCCAGTTTGCTTCTCATATGATTCTCGGAATTATTCCGGTAATGTTTGTGAGTTACATCCAACTCCGAATTACTTTTCGGTCAATGAAGTCATTGCAGTTCTCTGAGCCATACGAAGTAGCAGGTAAACTGAACTTCCAAAATACAACTTGGTAGGTTGAGACACTAAAAATGCGTCTGATGGGTAATAGAACTGCGGCGAGAAATAGAAGTCTGGACGCGAACAGCAGATTCTCTTTCTTCTTTCTCCAAAGACGAAGGACAAGTCAAAACTTTATTATTATCAAAAGTAGTCCAACTCAAGAACAAGCTCAAGTTCAAAATAAAAATGGGAGGGTAAGTTTCTAAGAAACTTCCCCATGTAGCCTAAGGAGTCTGAAGTATCGTTACTTTTGTTTCATTTTCTTTTGTAGACAATCGATGGAAAGCTACAAGGCCAGCCTAATTGAGCTGAAGGAAAGCGTAAGTGAAATTTATATCTAATTTGCTCTTCATTTGTTAAGAATTCCTCTTAACCAAACTTCCATGAATCCGTTCCAGTGCAAAATCAGAGATTGGCCGTTACTAATCAAATGTGGATTCGTTTTGTCAGTCGTCATCATTTTGTTCTTTCTTCATTCAATCCCCCAGTTGAACTTGTCTATGGGATGGACAGCTCTTCTCGGTGCAGTCATGTTGTTAATTTTATCTGATCCAAAAGACCTAGAAGGCATCCTGTCTCGAGTAGAATGGTCAACTCTAATCTTCTTCTCAGCACTGTTTATCGTTATGGAGGTACCCATCTCAAAAATACCAGGAGATCCATAATCAATTTCTACTTATATACTTACGACCATCTAAACTTCCAGAGTGTTGCTAAGCTTGGGTTGCTGGAATGGATTGGAACTCAAACAGAAGATATAATTCGAGGTGTCAATCCGGAGTCTCGATTAACAGTTGCAATTCTTCTTATCTTGTGGGTCTCTGGAATCGCCTCTGCTTTCATCGACAACATTCCTTTCACAACCATGATGATTAAAATAGTAACCCGTGTGTCTTCCAACATCGGACTTCCTCTTCAGCCTCTAGTGTGGGCTCTGGCCTTCGGAACCTGCCTCGGAGGTGCCAACATTTTACACGGAAATAACTAGTGTACAAACTTGCAGCCTCTATAACTTTCATTCTTCTAATTGATTTCTTTAGGAAACGGGACGCTAATAGGAGCCTCTGCAAACGTAGTCTGTGCAGGAGTTGCAGATCAACACGGATACAGATTCTCCTTCGTGGAATACTTTAAGTAAGTTACACCAACAAACTTGCAACTTATGTACACAAGAAGTAGAAAGTAGAAATCATAATTTCATTCTTTAAACTATTACAGAGTTGGATTTCCTATGATGATCGTATCCCTCGTTGTGTCCAGTGGGTACTTATATTTGTGCCATTCCGTCTTCGAATGGAACTCCTAGTTTGTACAGATATTCTTCCGAGTCGCCAATTCATGAGTATCTTTTGAGAGAATGGCCTTCATCTGCTCGTAACTTTAATTTATGCACGATGTGTAAAAATCTCAGTGTGACGATGGGACTGCTCTGCGTAATTTTGTATCATAAAAGACGTCTCATGAAGGTTTATTTAGGTTTGCCTTATTATCTGCGATCACTAGTGATATTTGCTTAGTTAATATTTTGTGTATGTCATATGTGGAGTAAGGAACTTACAATATTCTGAATTATAAATTACACATTATTTATTGAAGTGTTTTATCGTATTTCACCAACATAAAAATCTGCGATGCGTCTCGTATTAAAAGTAATCCAAAAGCAGCCATCAAGGACTTGCGGTAGAAATGCTTACTGAATAGAAAACTACTCACTAAAATTCCCTACAAACGTTGGCCTTAGCTTATTTCAAATAACAAGTAGTGGATGAGGATCCTGGGAAGTCCAAGTTTGTCTACGAACTGTGGCAACTGTTTTCCCAGTTGTTGTCTTAAAAAGAGTCTCGCCTGGTGTTGAAGGCTCTTCGGGTTTCGGGAGAGACTTAAGACATATTCCTTCTGAGACGAAGACAAAGCAGCACATCTTCGGATTATCGGAGGATCAAAGTCCTCAGCAGTAGCTAACGTTTCCCTCAGCAACTCGTCGTCTTGGGACAGATTTTGAAGACAATTGAGGATTCCATGAGGATCTCTAAACTGAGATTTCAGAACCACTTTAGCCCCGAATTTCAGAAGAAGGCGAATTACTCTCCTGTCAAGTTCTGTGTTGCAGGAAAGATACTCGCCCAATGGAGTCTTCAACGGCATTCCATCATCACTGATGACCACCAAATTGGGATCTGCTCCTGCTTCCAACAACATCTGCAGTATTTCCACTCTATTAGGGATGCTGTCTGAAGTAACGACATGGAGAGGTGACCCGATTATAGGTGAACTGGCATTCACGTCTGCTCCTACAAGTCAAAATATAATATGTTCTAATTATTTACCGGATTTACACAATTTACAGACTTCTATACATATTGTTTGTCTAATTATAAACTTACCAGCATCTATGAGCAAGCGAACCATAGCCTGGTCACCATGCAAAATGGCCAAGTCCAAAGGAGTTGGTTTCTGATATACTTTCGGGTCCAGGTTAACCTTAGCTCCTTGCTTAAGGAGGAGAGACACGATAGCCATCGATCCTGAGAGGACAGCATAATGAAGAACCGTCCTGAAGTCGTGTCGCTCATCGGTCATTGCATTCACATCAGCACCGTGTGCAATCAAACACAAAACTGAGGGAATAGCGGAAGGGATTCTACAAGCTCGCATCAGTGGAGTAAGTCCTTGACGATCCGGAGCATCCACCATTGCCCCATAATTCAAGAGAAGATTTAAGTATTCCACTTCCGTGCTCGGGATCAAGTTGATTTCCGAACCAAAGAAATACCGAGCATTGGGGTTTGCTCCGTGATCTACAACACAGGAGTTTCAAGCAAATTAAATTCTAATCCATCTTACTTAATATAGATGATTGCACGAAGACTAACGAGGTCATAAAGCCACGAGAACTTCCGAGAAAGGTTTCTGAATCGCAATTGCACGTGCACAATCTTTCTCTTCATTTGACACATGAGATAATCCACGTAACACTAAATTGTTATTGATTGGCAAAGTTCCATGCAAAAGTGCATCACTCGTTGCTAAATCTCTCGAGGCTCTAAATTCGCACAAACTATTTGTAAAAATATTATTAAAAATTTTAAGTACCCAAAAGAATGCGAGCAGCAGTGAAATGATGATTCTTTATTGCCAATCGAAGGGGCTCGTCGCTGAGGGTCGTTCGAGGGTACATCACTCCGTCCTCCATATCCGGTCTGTAGTCAGTCTTGGCCCCATTTTCCAAGAGGACCTAAACAGCGACATGCATTTATAGTGATTGAGTCCCTACATTATTATTGCAGCGATGCAACTGATGAACAAAGCGTAATGTGTTTCATGTGTGCGTCTTGTGCAATCTTTAAAGGGAAACACGATGATAATCTGCGACTCGAAGAAATTGAATCCCACTGGTAAGCACATAACAGTAGGAAACAACCTGAGGTTATGGATGGGCAATAATGGGCATCCAGCCAAACCAAGAATTGCGCCTAACTGAGACTTCGAGTACACATGGACGAGTTATTTATTGCTGGTCACCTTCATCATGTCGATGTAGTCATGTTCCGCAGCCAGATGAAGAGGTGAATAGCCACAGTCGTCGGTCGAATTCACATCGCATCCACGAACCAATAAAAGTTGAACTGCTTCGTTGTATCGCTGCCACACTGCGTAATGGATCGGTCGCAGGCCCTGCAATCCAAATATTAAACGAACTCATTAGTCAACCTTCAGCATTTGCTATCCTTAAATTTCTCAAGTCCAAACTCTATTGTCCTCCCGACTCAAATGACTTAGGCAGGCTAATCTACCGTTCATAATCAGATAATCAGATTTCACGCATGTAAGGTAAAGCCAAGAGATTTAGGGAAACATTGCAAAAGCTATGAAGCTACATGAGATTCACGCGTGCCTGCCACTTGTTCAATGGAACAGTTGATCGTGGAAGTGCGATGCAACTTCCGAGCACTTGTGACTACTTGTGAGTTCACTGCGAATTGCGAATCGAGTTTTCTGGCAGAATGCCCGACACACACTCACTTGTTAGTGTTTGGGAAAACCCGAAACGCAATATCTTTGACAGTTCAACAAATGGACTTCGTTCGTTGTGGGAACAAATATGATCTCAATGAAATAACAATATCTTATCGATATGAAGGAGTGAGGTGAGAAAAGTCATTTTACCTGAGTCACTGCATCGTTCACTTTGGCTCCACAGGCCAACAAAATCCTCAGGTCATCTGGATGAGCCAGACGGATGATGGAGTCTGCAAGTTCCCTTTGTAAGGGCTTAGCTATACAGTGAGAAGGCATGTTTCACGTCCCTTTCTTAATTTTTTACTATTGCGTTTCACTAGTAAGCACAACTACTCTTCAAACAATTGAATAAATTGCTTCAAATTCAGAGACTACAACTTCATAACTCAAAATAATTCAGTGTTCTTCCATGAGAACGAAATAGACAGGAGAAAAGAATTGAAGAGTAAACTCGGACTCGCGACTTAAGCTAAGCTTAAACTTTTCTTGTAGTAGAAGTTGTCAAAATGCAGAGTATCAATAGACTGGAGCGTCAAACTAGAAGCTCCGAGTCTTTTATCCCTTCTTAGGAAAACGGAGCACCGCATTAGATCACAAAGTTACTACGAAACCTGAGAGAGAAACTTCGTCATATTTGCTCCACGTGAGGCAACCGAAATTCGGTGTAGAATACACAAAATATCGCCGATACGGGTGTGGAAAGAAATTGGCAATCTTGCCTTCGATGACTGTATAGTTCAACATGAAACAACTCATGTCATGTACTGTGTCCATATATGTTTGGTATACGTTGTATGCGTAGGTATACTATACTGCTAATAACGAACACACACCATCTTCGCACTTAGTTTATCCTTAATTTTCTCATTAGTTGGAAGAATCCGAGGAATAATTTGCGATGTGATTACAAAGAGATCTCACTTCTGACTTCTGGGAAAAACAATGTGCGACATCAGATTCATCAAAGATAACATCTAAATGTGAATAACATGAACTCACATCGAAAGTCTTCGATCAAAATACCTCTTTCCTTATATACAATTTACAACCTCTCGTGTTGAAAGTGCACTATGTCACAAGAATAAAATTATTGCAAAACAAGTTTAGACATAGAAACAACGAGATCTTTGGAGTTCACTTAAAATCTTTAAAAGGCTTTCATTTATTAAGGCTGAGATTTCATAGTCGTCGTCAAAATCGTTTTCACATCAGCTGCTTTTCGCTAAGAGTTTTTGCCTCTTCTTTTCAGTGTGCCGCAGAAACCAGCACTGGAAAACAAAAATAATAACATTAATAGGGTATTAAAAGACAATCATAATTCTGATCAACGAATGAAAGACACACTTTAACAAGCTCAAAGGTAACTTCGTGTCTCGCCGCTAAAAGTGCTATGTGCTGACAGTTTGGATAATTTGGGAAACGATTATCGTTCTCAGCAGTCTTCCACCAACGCTTTATACTATCTTTGACTTCTCTGCTAAGTTCGCCTTCATGACTACTGGCTGTGCGGGAGTGCGTCCGGTCCTCTGGCGCATCTGACTGCCGAGTTGTTTGGTTACTCGTACCTGCTAAAACATTTGTAGAAGATATTTAATTTTATTGAATTGTAGGTATCAATTACTTAATTATTCAATCATATAGAATATACATGCAGAAGTTGTTCCAGGCGTCTGAGTCTGAAGACGGTTGGAATATTCACTTGAGACGCCATTGACTTTGGCAGGCGATGAAGAGTTTCTGCTGGACGAACTTGCTTCAGGTGAAGAAGTCTTATTTTTGGAGATTTGGACGCTCGTTGTGTTCGTGCTGGGTAGCGAAGATTCAACATTTGTCTTCGGACTGGAGACTTCAGCGTTGTTATTTGATGCTGCAGAAGAACCGGTATTAACTACACTATTGTTTGACTTTTGAGGTTGTATATTTGACTGAGGAATCTGTGGTGGATTCACTTTGCTATTATCTTCACTATGGGCTGTATGCTCCGTATTTTCACCCGTACTTCTTATGGTACTGGAACTGGACTGCCGTACTTCTGTTCGCTGACCAAAGTCCTTGGGTTCAGTCGTAAGTTCCGACCCCCTATTCGGTGTTGTTGGCACATCATTTCTTGCCGTTGTCCCGGTTGGCCGTATCTGATTGATTGTTGAGACAGGATTCTCCGTTCTGCGTCCGTTGTTGTTGCTCCCGTAATCGATTATTTCATCCAAAGTTAAATTTTGACTAGCTTCACCGAGATCATTAGAAGATGGCAAATATACGACAGGTGAAGGTGGAGGTCGATACGAAGAATTAGTAAGGCTGATATCTGGGGTTAAACTTGGGAGGTCCGGAGACAGTCTGCCGTTATTTTCTCGTGCTAGAACTTCCAGAGGAAGCAAATGAGCTTTGCTCATGTGCTGATACAGCCCGTCGAAGTTGAATTCTTTCGTAGATCCTGATTTATTCTTTGCACAGAAGAAACAAGGACTCATTTCCTTATCAGTATTGGTCACGTGACAGGCCGTAAAGTGTTCCTTCAGAGTGCTACCTTTAGTAGTGAACAAATAGTAGCAATAAGGGCAAAACTTCTTGGAATGCTTGTACTTCTGGTGGTCTACCGCTTCTCTTCTACTTTGGAATTTTATTCTACATTCAACGCAGTAGGTCATCAAATCTATCAGGTTCTTCGGTGTGCTGAACTTAGGAGCGTAATCTTCACTCCGTGTAGAAGTCGTATATTGAGGCTGGCTACCACACGACCGAACATCACGTGAGGAATCTTCGTGAGGCCTTTTGCGGCTACCTCCAACACTTATTTCAAATACTCCAACAGGTGGTAAGTTCAGGTCTACTGGGATCCTCAAGGCTGGTTCTCCGTTGATGATCGATTCTCCGGTTTGACAAGCTCCAGAGATTAACGTCTTCGTGCTGTTAGGATTGTCTACGCCTTTATCTCTCGCTCCATCAACCTCGATGAACCTCTTAGTAGATCCATCATTCAGAATTAATCGGACTTCTTTTATGGTGGGTTTCACTTTATCTGATCCTGGTATTCCTAAACTATGTCCAGTAACATCAGGAACAACGAATTGATGAGCGGCGGGCTGACCCGGCTGTGTTGTACCTGCTTCTGTGATAAACACGGTTGTTCCCGTTGACGTTGATGAAGTAGTAGTGTTTGAAGTAGCACGAGGATTCGGCGGTTTGGAGGTTGGGAGAAGGAGCGTTGTGTTGGACATATTCAAACGACTCGAATTCCAGTCGGGATCACGATCCCAGTTTTCGTCAGTTTCACATCCATTTCTGACAGAAACTGCAATGAAATTAGTCATTTACAATCCTCACACTGTTACTCCAAATATGTTTATAAATATAATATTATGCAGAAAGTTGGAAAATTAGTCAGTTCGTATAAAAATAGTGACCTGTTTCAGTTGGTTCTGGGCAAATAGGAGTTGACGAATTTGAAGAATCCATTGGTCGTGTGGCTGTAGAAACCGGCTGAAACACATATGCGCAAGCTTGAAAAACGACTCAAATGCAGAATTCAAACTATGAATTCCTTTACCGTCTGGTTTCTCCGTCCTAATTTCTACAGATGGAGGTGGAGTTTTGCTAGCTGGTGGTCCCAATTAAATGAATGTCTTTATCTGAGTCATCCGATCGGACAATACTTCTGAACTATTTTCGAACGATGAGGAACGGAATTATAACTCTAACAGTTTATTACGTTGGCAGAGAGCTGTTGACAGTTTGACAGCATGGCGAGCGAGGAGCGAGTAATAAAGGCGGCTGGAATGAAGACTGGCTTGAAGACAAAGATTCAAGTGACGTCACAGTTTCGTTTCCCACTCTTCCTCTCAAGATGCACAATGCACGTGGAGGTCGACAGAAAAATAATATTATTAAATGTGTGTGAAACGATGAGAGCTATCGTCAAACTCAAACTCGTCGAAATAATATTATTCATTATTATGAGATTATAGAAACATTCAGTCTATTTGTCTTATATTTTTCTATGAGTATGAGTGCTTGTACAGACACTAATGATATTTAGAGCGGAATGGAGGACATTGTCTCATTTGTCTCATTGTCTCCAGCAGCAGCGTAATATGAAGAGTGTGAAGTGAACAGTGATTCCCTGCTTCTCAATACTCCGTCGACCAACCTCTGCTCCATAAATCTAATCAGCCATCACCAACTGATCTCTAGCTTTTCTTGGTCTCTTCCAGCTAGTTGCTTCCATGAAACAGAAGTTTGGACCGTACCACTATCAGTGTGCACAATGCTCAAGGACAAAGTTCTAGTTGTATCGAGTTGTTTGGTTATTTTATTTCCCAACTGCCTAACTTGTAATTAGTGTCATGAATGAGGTTGATGGAATACGGAGAAGGTGAACAAATGTCTTAATTAATGAGAATGTCTGCAACTCCACTTCCATAGAAGGCACCAACTCCACCTCCAATAGCCCCCAGAATTCCTCCAGTGACGATTCCAAGTATCGGAGCCACGACCACTTGAGAGATTGCAGCGCCCACCAGAACTCCGCCGGCTGCTCCAGCTGCCAATCCAACGGGACCAAGTGCGGCAAGTCCTGCGAGTCCTCCAGCAACTCCGAAGACTCCTCCACCCACAAGGGTACTCGCTTCGTGTGCCAAGCCACCTCCAATCAGACCTCCGATTCCTGCCCCCAGGTTTCCTCCAACAGCTCCTCCCAACGAAGTCATCACGTCTCTATCGTAGAAACCTCCGATGGCCCCACCTTTGCATTCATTCGACAAAAAACAACCATTGTAAAATCAAGACTGTAGAATGTTCGCAGGATGCATTATTTGGGTTACCACAAACTCACCTATCGTTCCTCCCAAGGCCCCCAAAGTCTTTCCATCTTCTGATCCCATAGCACTTCCCACCGCACCACCGATTCCACCTGTACAGCATTGCACTCTTATTTAATCACTTTGTGACCTGGTAGCTATTACTAAAGTGGGAAAACCTCTGACCTCCAACAATTCCTCCGAGAAGAGAATTGGACCCATCGTTCTTCACCAAGTGGTTTCGTGGAATTCTCGCAGCGTTTGTTATATGCAAACCTACGAGGCACAATGCAAAAACAACTGCTCCTGGCGACATGATCTGAATTAAGAGATCAATATGGAACACTTGGATAGAGATAACTGGGAAATTAAAATGGAAAGTAGAATTCAATCAGTTTATAGTGTCAGTCAGAGTGACTCGAAAGAAAAGGTAGGACTGGAACTTTATCAAGGAGAAACTTAGGTTTTAAGTAAACTCGGAAGATGCGGCTAAGAGCGAAATCCGTGAAACGGGTTGACATTGAACCAGGTGAGAAGGTGAAGGTTACGCAATCATACCTTTCTTCCTTGTTTTGGTAACCCATTTTTAAGAAGCCCTTCAGGGGTTTCTTTTTCGTGAGGAAAGGGAAAATGAGAAACAACCGGAGGAAGACTTAACCATAAGATTACAGACAACAGATGAAAAATGAGACATCGTTTTAGTGGGCACATTCCATATTATAATTCCTGGAGACTTAGAAGATACACTTATCAAAATCTTGAGTCTTGTCCCAGTATCCATTCATTCAGAGAGGTGTTGAAAACGCATGAGGCATGAAAATGAAAGTCTTCCAAAGTTCTTCCAACAAAGCTTGAATAAATGCAATTATAAATTACCCAACTGCAAAGATTGCCGCAATAACACACAGTTTATTATCAAATTTGGTGGATTCTTACAAAATTTTATTGGCAGAAGACAACGGATGATTATTTGGTGCTACGTACAGTACAACTATCTAACTACAGATACAGTAAATATACGTAATAGCTCTTTGAAGAGAGTTTGTCAAACTATAAATGATTACGTACAAGTGATTTACACTTTTATTATCTACCGTACCTCTGTACTCATTTTATGGAAGATCTTTCATGATTAGTTGCTCCTGTCTGAGGCTCTCCTTAACATTATAACTCCCTGCAAATTAAGTAAACCATTACATGTGTACAGCATAACATACTGAGTAGATTATTTGGAAGGCTGTGAACGATAAAATACACTTAATCTAGTTTATTAAAACTCTCGAGTATTATTTCAACGTATGTACAAAAAAGCAATTTCAAGTGAACATTACGCACACAAGTTAACTATAAATCCTATGCGGTATCATATTATAATTATGTTTCATAATTATGCTGGTTGCTGAGTGGATTTTTATTCTTATTGCTCCCGGTTACCTTAAATTTGTCTCGTTCGCTTCCTCTCTCGCAGCTCACATATTATTGTCATAATTTCATGAACGTCTAAATATTATTATATACATACACGAAGCGTGTGTATAATATTCTAAATTAGTAATGCATATTCATTACTTGATAATTTTCTTATCTACTATATAAAGCGAAGTGTTTAATAATTAACTTTACGAAACATTTCGAAGAGAACATTATTATATCGCGTTTAGTTCAGGAGTTACTGATTACACAACTTCTATGAACTACAAGATTCTCCCACAGGGACGAAAGAACTTTATATATTACTATTATTATTATTATATTAAATGTACAACTCGATTAAATATAAGTTATCATTAAACTAATAATAATGATACACAACAAGAGCTTAAGAGTGCTTCACCTTATTTACGGTTTATGTACGATGTGGAATGAAATCGAAGTATGTTTATTAATCTGTGTTTACTGACTCTCTCATATAAATGAACGCTTTAATTCTCTGGTGGTGATGGTGGTTGGTGGTATTGATAGTTGTGGACAAAGTCTTCAAAGAGTGAACTATTAAGAAACAAGCAGAGATTGAATCACTATGAGAAATCTTGAGGAATATTACATGCGAATGCGTAAGAATTACTCATTATTACAAAAACGTTAAAGTCTTTCTTTTACACTGGAATGAGTTACAATTGCTTGATTGTTGAGTTGATAAAAAAGCTGAATTATAAAACTGGAATTTCAAACAGGAATATATCATCAAAACCACTAAAGATTTGACACACGGAATATAATCTCACAGAAGAAGACTCAATACAAAATAACATCTTTCGTATATTTTCGATTTCGGAATAAGAAAGGTGCGATGAAAGGAGCGAACTGGGTGACTTGTTCTAAAAAAACTAGATAATCTGCTCTACATATTAAACTGATTGATCATTATGATTGTAAGTCTTAATTAAGTTTCCTAAGTCTACAACAAGTGTCTATTAGAATGTTTTTGTGTTCATTTCATTACTATGAATATATATATTTATATACAAACTATGTTCACACAGTTTCTAAGGCATCGTTCCTTTGTATTCACATGTTTCCATTGTCTTCAGAGTTGTACCAGAGTTTATTAATTCATGTGTGTGTGTTTGTGTTTGTGCGTATCAACTTAATTATTACTGATGATGCTGAATTTCCAATAACTTCTGCTCCTTTTTAAGAGTACTGGGGAACTTATTGTCGCCCTACAGCGGGTAGCCCTTCTTCTTCTACTTATTCTTCAGTCCCCTCCAGCGCTGTGGATTATGCTCTGCTCGTTATTATTATTATTGTTATTGTTATTGTGAATCTTCTTGACGGGATTGTTCGTCTTCCGAGAACGTTCTCGTTCCAATCGTTCTCGTTCAGCTGCTGCCGAGACAATTGAAGGGATCGTTCGTGTCAACGCGAGAGCACCAGATTCATCTGTTGTCACATTATTTTCTTCGAGTTCTTCATCGTCCCCTTCATCCCCTTGAGGTTGTTGTCTGTCGTCAGGATTTCCTCCTCCACTAGCGACACTCCCCGCTCCTCCAACACCTCCTCCACCTCCTCCTGTCACATCCTCAGATTCTGATTGTTCCTCGTCCATCTGTAAAAATGAGAGATTTCACCTCATGAATGCGATTGTTAGTAGTGTGAAGCGTGCAAAAGAGAGTTGGGCAATTGTTGAGGGAGGGAGGGAGCATCAGGGAACCCGAAGGTGATCATCAGCTTCACATGCCAAACTCCCCACAACCACCTCAGACTTTCTACTTTGACCTAGTTTCGCCACAAAAGTTGAGAGTCGAGTGAATCTCACCTGAGAGCCCGGGTCGTTCTCCTCGTAATGCTCCTCTTCATCCTCGTACGTCATTTCCGGATGGTGGTGACGAGACTCTGTCTTATACACCTGCCCAATCAACCACACAGCCCTTAGCCTTCATCCAAGTCCACTCAACTCATCCCCCCAAAAAGTATTTCTCAGATTCTTACCACGTCAACCTGATTCCTCTCGTGAGCAGCCATCGAATCATCTGAACAGTTTCCAGGGTCCTCCGACTCCCTATCTATCATGACAGGCATCTCCATGTCATCCTCCTTCGTCTCCCTTTGCTGCAGCAACTGCTGCTGCTGGTGTTGATGTTGTTGCTGTTGAACTGCTAGCGCAGCGTTGAAGAGTGGTAAGGGTAACGCTGCCCTGGGAATGTCTATCCTCCTCGGAGTCTCCTTCTTCCTTCTCTTCACGCTCGGAACTGATGAGTGAACCAAACTGTTGTTATTGGAGATGAGGCTGTTGTTGTTGTTGAATCCCAGTGGGGTGGACGCGTGATGATTGGAGAGGTCCATTCCCATATTCATGGAGTTCAGGAGAGACTGCTGGCTCAGATTGAGAGAGGCTCCTCTTTCACTGCTGCTATTGTAGTGGAGCGTACTGTTCGAAGGAGTTGTACTCATGTCAACACTGCGTTCATCGTCGAGGTCAAGAAGGGAGGACGCATCTCCCGGAGCCGAGGCTGACAGTGGAGCACCAACGTCCGCTCCTCCTCCATCGTTGGCGGAGGGAGAGCCCAAGCCTTTGATCTGCAGGGACTCCGCAGCTCTCAGAAGGTTCTGGAGCTTCTCTTGATGAATGGAAACCTCTCCGCGGTACATGAACTCGACGAGGGCAGAAATTTCCCAGAATCGCATGTCCTTCAGGAAGATTATTGGATGGGGATTCGGGTTCTCCGTCAACAGCTTCTCGAAGTATGTGGAACATGCCGACAAGATCATCTTATGACATTTGATAGTTTTTCCTTCACACCAAAGCGTCGCATCGACGAAGTGCTCCGCAGAGCGGAGTTTCGTAAACATGGAGACGATGTTTGAGTCGAAGTTTCCCCATCGGACGCAGAGCAGTTGCTGTGGCGCAGGGTTGTTGTTGTTGCTGCTGCTGTTGTTGGAGGAGGTGGAGGAAGGGTTGGAGAGGTCTTTGTTGTTGGGGAGTCCTCCGGAGCTTCCTCCTCCGCCACTGGAGGCGGAGGTGTGATGGTTGTTGGGTCCTGTGGAGGAGTCCCTACTGTGTGGGCCTGGAGATGACCCAGAGAGCGTGTGGTGGGAGGAGTTAAGATGTTGCGACAAGTGGTGGTGGTGGTGGTGAGACGCTTGATGATGGTGTGGGTGGACACCGCCAACCCCAGGTGGAGGTGAACTCATTATGTGCTCTGCAAACCGTGACACAAATTATATTCTTAGACATATCCTTCTTCATCGTCAACACAGTTAGTCCGACCGGATTTTTCGTTTGCTCTCAAATCCTGAATTGGGAGTTTTACCACCAAAACCGGTTTTCGGATCAAAACTCACTAAAACGCCTTCGTGAAAACTTAGAACCCCCAGTTTCTTTCACACGAGAGTTTCATGGTCCCTGCCTCCTTCTACCCACCCAATGCGGACTCACTAATTCTCATTCGAACGTACTTTTGCACCAGCATGCAACCACATAAACAAGGTAAAAAGGTAAAAACTGAAACTAAAAAACTCTCTTCATCCCTACCTACCCATCATCATCATCATCATAATCATCTCATTTCTCTGCTGTGGCTCTTTTGCGAAAATAACACCTTGGATTGGAAGTGTCAAAATGAGGGGAATTGCATTTGAGTTTGAGGGGAAACAAGCGAGTTGAAGCGTGTCCTTCTCAGAGACAAATAGAGTATGAAAGTAAAGCGCACATATTATTATGATGAACCTCGCAGGACATGCTGACTGAGTAAGTAAGAAGAAGAAGTGGTGGTGGTTGGTTGGTGAGAAACCAGTTTGATTTAATCTCTGTGAACGGTAAATGATGGAGGATCGAGGATCATCGGATTCGCAACACAAGTCCTAAGACATAATAAGGTACTGCAGGTAAAGTGTACTCTCTCAGTGTAGTACCCATCGCGTATACCCACACTGCAGTAAATGCCTCATCCCCTACAGTAAACTACCCACTTGGAGGAAACGAGGCCACTTGTTGATGTCACGTCTATTGCCACAGAGCTCTAAGCTCCCTCAACCCGTTTCTCAACCCAAATACATTTAACTACATGGTCCCTTCTTCTTACCTAACTACTCTATTAAGTCTTGATTAACAACCTGGCAGGGAGAGAGAGAGAGAGAGATGCGTTCAGGAAAGTCTCTGTGAGGAAAATAAATATGCGAACGTTGGCTCTACAAACATACGAAATAGACATTATGAGACTGTCTTTCGAAATCCTCATCATAACAGAAAACTTCCTTCCTCCACGTGTGACTTCTCCGATTTCAACCACCATGAGCTTTTTGCCTGAGTGAGTGATGGGTTCACTACTTAACCATTTCTATCTCTGAGATTTATTTCCTTCTTTCGGTGTCATCTGAAGAAAAAACTTGTTCTTGTTCAAGCCTTTTTTGCACGGGAGAGAGTATGTGAGCTGCCTGCTGCAGCACGAACTAAGGACGAGAGAGTATTTTTGCAAGGAGAGAGATTTCGCAAGAAGGACGATGATGAGGGAGTGTTGGGTGGAAATAAAGGGACGGATTGACGGGATTATTATCATTGCACATACAAACTTATCGTTAAAGAGTCTCTCTCATGAAGAGTCCGACATTGGAAAGTAAAAGAAGAGACCAGACGCGTCCTAATTCTCGAATATCCGATTAGAAGCAACCAACACACAACTCTCAGCCACACACACACACTCACACACACAATATCTTAATGATGAGCCACATTATTAGAACGACAACGATGAGTGTGTGTGTGTGTGTGTGTGTGTGTGTGTGTGTGTGTGTGTGTGTGTGTATGTGTGCATTAATGCATTTTTAATGACCCGTATGATGATGATGGGGCCAGGAAGAGGATAGAAAGTGAGAGAGTTGCGGAAGAGCGTTTCCTCGCAATAAAAGAGACACATACCTGTCAGTGGGGGTGGGGTGGGCATCATCACGGGCTTTCTGTCCTCTGCCTCCGGGGTCATCTCCCGTCGACCCTCGTTCCCTCCGCCTTCTGCAAAAATACATACAAACACACATTTTAATGCTTCGTCACATTATTACTGAAGGATGAAAGTATCTCTCGTGTCTCTCAATGGAAGACGACGATGATGAAAGGGAGCTCTTTGATTCGATCGAAAAAGGGAACTTTCTGGCCTTGTTGTGCAGCCGCATGGGTTTCCTTTAAGTACTTTATATTCAGAAACATTTCTCTTTGCGTAACGTGGTGACGTAATGAAGGCAACGTGACTGTGAAAATCCATCTCTCTCGTTCTCCTGGACGAGATGTGAGTCCCGGACAGCTGGCCGTCTCATTAGGAATTCTGTTTCTGAGACATTTGCCAGAACTTTTTAATTCTGGGGTGGACGAGCCACTTATAATAACAAGGATGACACTTCTTCGTGTGTTATGCATCATTCATTCATTTCCTCCATGCAGCCGTGGGTAAGTGATGGAGCGAATAAGAGTGGCAAGCATTGGTGGTGGTGGAGCGTTGTTGGTGCTCTCCTCAAACTCCATCCGAATAAATAAATCCCAATTGAGCAACAGACCCACTTATTAGCATGAAAGCGAGGCAACTGCTGAACACACACAGCATGAAGAAACAGACATTCAATCCGAATCCGACTTTGCATGACATTCTCATGAGCTCACAGCTTCGTGAGATGTTTTTTATCCTCATGATGATGCTCCACCGTGATGTGATGGTGGTGGTGATGATGAGCGACGAAAAAAGTGAAGCTCGTGGAGTGAAATATGAAGCTGGATTCCTGTGTCGATGGATGGTCCCTCTGGACCCGAGAGGCAGCCTGGATTCCGCCTCCTGGAGGAGGAGATTCGGGGTCTCCGAACATTATCTCTCCCACAAGGGTAAATACGAAGGAGCAACAGGTTGCTCTCCACCAAAATCTGCCCAAAAACTCATACAACTTTTTCCCCGCACTCATGAATATATTTGGGGAGGAACATTCTCCTCTCTCCTCTTACCATCTCAAAGAGAGGTCAGAGGTCGGAGCTTACTCATCACTAGTATTATGTAGGTTAACAGCAGTGAGGAGCAGCGCAGTACTTTAAGTACCTACTTGCGGATATTGGGGAGTCAAAGAGCAGGAAATTGTGTCAAAGATGAATGTGCACACAAGAAGCAACAGATATGCACAATTCGGTGGAAGAGATAACAAACAACGCCCATCAGTTCTTCTGCGCCGTGTGGACCCGTCTTTCGTAGTTGAGGTGACGCATTGAACAGAGGTGACCCTGAGACTATGGTAATTCCAACAAAAACCGGGTACCTACCTACCTACCAACACTAAACCTCTCTCTCTCTCCTACCCGTCCGTCACCCACCAGACACACTCCTCGCGTAAACCTATAAACCTACCTACCTGCGGAACAAAAACTACCCAAGAAAGAAGATGCATCATCCATCGCGTCCAGGATACTCTTATTTCCTACGTCGTCATCTGTCTCCTTCGTGTCAATCCGCATGGAGAGAGGAAAATGCCCGAGAGAACCTTCCCACAATGTTGAATAGACTCGAGAATGAGGGGAGAGAGAGAGAGAGAGGAAAGGTAGGGAGCAACAGGTGGATAGAATTTTATTTCAAAATCCAGCCAACCCGATCCGCCTCTTGCCTTGTAGGGAGAACAACCATCATCATCATCAGCATCAGCATGAGAACTCGATCTCTCCGAAATATTTTCATGCTTCTTGCCTCTTTCTTGCCATTTCCTTCTGAAGAGTATGGCGTCTCCTCACCTGGCACTCCACCCACCACCTCCCCCTGCCCTACCTGTTCTTCTTACGAGAAGACCCGGGAGGCAGACATGAAGGGAGTTTTTTGCCTTCTTCTTCTTCCTCAGTTGCCTCAACATCTTTACAACAGTCCAGAAGACGAAGTAAAAGAGGCTTACAGAGACCGAAGAATCCGAATGACTGGGCGTTTTTACGTGGACACGACACACCAAAAAATCCTTTTAGAGACGAGAGAGCTTATTTACAACAACCTCTCTCTTCGCTCCTCCATTTCGACAGACTTTCGAAGGATTCCTTGTGCAAATAAAGATGAAAGCTCTAATGAAACTCCCTACATGAGTGGATTGCTACAAAAGGGATGATGTGCATAATCGGCTGAGATCCTTAGTCATTTCCCATTCTAAAAAGTCCTTGCACAGACCTAATAAAACGTGGTGGTGGTAAAGGACTTGGCCTAAGGAATTCCACGGACGGACTTGAGTAGAAGACCGACCTTTTTCCATTTGGAGGAAGAACAATGTGAGACGAGATTGAGATTGGAATGGCAATCATCAAGACATGAGTTCCTCTCAAGGATGTTTCGCATTTTTAGCGAGATCAACCTACAACCACCACCACCACCACCACCATCGCCATCATCAGTAGAAGCAAGATTACAACAACAAGAAGAATTTCAGAATAAAACGATGTGAACAGGGATGACCAGAGAGACTCGTTCTGGTAAATCTTTTAAAGGGAATTCACTTCGGATGACAGGTTGGTCTGGTAGCGAGTTTTTGACACACAGGAAACGGGCTGAGCATGGCAACAGAAGAATAGCTTCACGCAATGATTGGCAAAAGAGCTGTGATGCTGCTGGGATGTTTGATTGGGGTTGAGCAATGTGTTTCATCACACACACACTCGCGCATCAATCATAATCGGGTTTCAAAAAGAGGCCAGCAAAACCAGCCAAGCCACAAGAGAGAGAGAGACCTCTCATAAAATGTCGAGAGAAGTGACAATTTGAACCCAAAACAACCCGTTATTGTCTGAGCAGGTAAGAAAAGCAGTCTCCCTACATCCCTCCACCCTGAAATCTGGGTCTCCGAAGAAGATCTGCTCGTGCGTTAATCGTGTGAGAGACTCACTCGCATGGTCCCATGGTGATTGAGGTCCATTACGAAAAAGAGAGAGCTGGGCAACAAAGTCCGAGATGGTTTTTGGTGCAAAAATGGCGAGAGAGGATTTTTTAGCCTTTCACCTGGGAATTTGGGCCAGAGGGACGATACGGACTGGCTTCACATAACGGTCCTCAATCCGCTAATTTTTTACCTCGGCCAATGGAATGCCAACTTTGTATTCATCTCCTGCCTCGATGCCTTTCTAGAACCTGATTTGCTGCATATACACCCGTTCTAATGCTTCCACCACCAACTCTCTTTTTAGGTCGACTTACTATCCGCATACTCCAACTAATACTTCACCCTCTAAAACCTCCGCAATTTATATCACCACCACCATCCTCGTCGCTCTTATCCACAGCCACCGTATACAATGTCACCGAAGATAAGTCTACCACCTTCCTACACGCATATCATTACACCTATATAAGTAGTCCCTGTACAGAGGCCCATGCATCCCTTAATTACCAGGGAGAGACACTTCCACGTGTCTATATCTATCTCTCTCCTACAACAACCTTAACAATAGCAAGGACACTTGAGAGAATTCCTGTTAAATTCATAAATATCTTGGATGATTATAAAATGACTTTTCAACAGGTTGTTGCTGGTGGTTGTTTTGTAGTGAAGCCAACGAACAGTAAAGGTACGGGGAGAGACATCCACAGGCACATTAAAATGTGGGCAAGTGAACAGATAGCATCACTTTATATGCCATTGTGCCCATCACGGTACCGTGCAACAAGCAACAAACACAACCATTCCCTATTTTTTGAGGCGTCGGAAGGAAACCATCCATCCGTACTTTCTAAAATGCAAATATACACGCTACTACAATATACACTACAACATTATAGCTTACTACGTTACTATTTACTAATACTCCTGAGTACTTAGTAACCAGCGATTTCTTAGATTACATCCACTTACAAAGTAACCTACTCACTATTCGGAAACTTCCTCACCGATTTCCTCGAACTTAGTCTCGTGAAAAAATGCGTGACCTTTTGATGCACATAAAATTCATTCAATCGATTGTTTCAGTCTTTCATCCTTTAAAACCATGTGACTTTGAAAAGTGGCCTCATAATTTAATAAGGTTTCTCTCTGCCTCGTTCAAGTAATATAATGTGTACTGTCTATGACTATGTCATGGCATCATGGCCTGGTTGCTTGCTCTCTTGGTAATCTTGAGTTTCTATCGAACACAATTAAGTTGAGCGATGAGCGAGCATTAAGCTTTACACACACACACGAGATTCTTTGAGAATGGAGCAACAGGTTGAGATTTTTTAGATGAGCCTCAGATTCCGTAGCATTTATTGCTGTTAGTAGAGTTACTGCTCCTGATGCTGCTGCACTTTTAACATGTTGCATGCACACAGAAGACTATAATATGAACGGAAAGAAGTAAGAACAAGTAGGTGGTTTTTGATCTTCTCAGACTGACAGACAAAAAGTTAAAAGCCTCAACCATATAGAGTTGTACAACGATCATAATTACGATATGGGAATTGGCTTATTATTATTACGCTTTATACTTTTTAGACTGGAAACATCGTTTCAGATCTAAGCCTTGTGTCTTGGTGTATTACTTCAAGTAGAGTTACACCAATCGTCTTAAGTGGTAGTGGTGATATATCTCGGTCTAAATCATACAAAAACAACTTACTTGTACGTGGTAATTAATTAGACAATGAAACACACTCTCAGGTATTTCCTCACAAGTAAGAAAACTAGGGCAGGCGAATTCCCAACTCTCACTCCTTGTAGCCAGCTTATACACTTTATATACACAATTTCAAAATCTTCCTGTAATGTGACCAAACACATCAACCATTAAACCATCCAACCATTGATTACTTCAACAGGACACGGGTTCCCTTTCCGCATTCAGGAAATAATAAACGCCTTTTTTAACTCGAGAAATCTCCTAGTGTAATTAACTTAAATCCGGTACAGTAACTTAAGTCTTGCGTGGGTGGATTATCATATCATAATAATACTCTGTGTGTGTGTGTGTTTCCCGAAGAATACAAATCCATTCTAGGTGTTTGTTCTAAGATATTCACAAGGCTCATTCATATGACTAATTTCATATGAATTTCTGGTCTGCATGAATAGGTTGTTCTCTCACTACACGGACAATAGTAAATGGAATATTATGCGGTTTGAATGCAGCCTTCGTAAAAGTTGCCTGACTCTCCATACTTACACGATGATGGTGGTGGGTACATTCGGTACTCAGTATTAATACTCTCGGGCATTTTTCGTTGGAGAAAAATCCACCCACTTGTTGAGTGAGTTTAGCCCTCTCCATTCCTCCTATCATTAAAATGCAGCTCATAGGGAGAGCACAAGAAATACATTAGTGGCATGTGGATACTCTCATTTAACTACAGACTGGATTTTTTCCACGTAAACGAGAGGATTATGTTGATGATGAGTTATTAAGTTTAACGTGGAAATCCAGACAACCACGAACATTTCCTGGTTTCCAGTTTTCCCTATAAATGAAGATTGAAAAATCCTATGCCCACTTTCCTTATAGCCAAACTCGCCCATTACATAAACCCGAGGATTATTTCAATTGCTCAACTCACCAGCAGTGTCAACCACTGGTCATGTGTGTCTGCTCAGACTAAGTATGTCTATTGTTTCATCAAGATTTTAAGTCTGAGTCTTTCGTAAATACTTAACCACCCAAATAAATATAGACACTAAATGGGTGGTTTTTACACTTTCCATTGTCTCCCAGGCCTCAGAGAGTAATGACTCCAATTAATTATTAACATTAACTTAATCCAAACAAACTAAACCAAATATAGGAAACTCATACACACAGCCAATTCACTATGCAAAATATCCAATGACTAATAAGCACAACATACAATCAAATAAATCATCAGCGTATTTTCAACAACGACGTTTAGCTTATTTCTCACGTATCATCATTTATTTTATAAACACTTTGGAGACTGAATATCCCATTTCCAACTTCCAACTGCTGTCCTAGATGACTTTTACATTTTCAGTAATAAAGCAGCCTAACCCATCGACAACCCAGTTAAACACTTACTGACCCCGAATCGCTTAAAATTTCCTAACATTCTTTGGTCAGCAGAGTGAAACAAAGCTTTAAAGTCATAAAACCAAGATTGCACATACTGCATTTGCCAATTAGAATTCCCATCTGATGTTCTAGGTTTCTAACTCTGCACCGTGTGTCACGAATGAGGAATAATAACAAATGAATTTGCAACAAGACACACATACATATAATAGTATAACTTTAAAATGAATGGAAATGAAAGGCTTTTTCTCCTACAATTTGAGACGGGTTGAAGGTCACCTCAACCTCTTTTATGTGCCACTTGGGCTTTTTGCATCGACTTGGATGTATTTTATAGCTCATGCACCACCGACTTGCAATGCTCCCAGCATTTTTTCATACTTCAAAGTAAACATTCTCTCACACATAAGCCCTTGCAACTTTCATCCCGATGAACTCCTTACAGAATGACAGGCACTTAAAGGCAGAAGGTCTCTCGATGACATCCACACACAGCCAATGATGAATACACTTAATAGCTGCAGTAGATAGTAGTAGTTCTGTATCTGTGTGTGCATAGTGTTCGGATTACGGAGATGTATTTTTCGGTAGGAGTGATGACTGATAGGGCGAGATAATCGAGAGCAATGAAACTTTGGGAAGGACCCGATAATACTCCTCCTGCTTATCACCCAGGATTTATCTCGTAGACTAGAACTATTATTATTGTGTCCAAAAGTCTTGGTTGGTGAACCTTATCCCTGAGATGACTCAGGCTATTCAGGGTCTCCTCAACAACAATCGGGGCACGAAGAAAGAAGTGTAGAAACTAGGGCAGGAGAGAGAGAGAGAGACCCTTGCTACTCAGTATTTACAGAAGGAAAGATCCCGTGTGTGTGGGAATGCACCAGTCCCTTCGGAATCTCATCTCCCTTTGCATCTATGGGAAATGCCCGGAATGAAATCCGGGAGGGTCTTTCGTCTTATTCTCATTTCTTCTTAGGGACAGCGAGAGATTCTTTTGACTCAAAAGAAGTGTATAATAGAAAGGTCCCCTTCACGAAAAAGGCTCCTTTCTCATCTTTAGTATCTACTCTTTTACGTACCTAACAAATGTGCCAGAGCCTTTCCAGGGAACTTGAGCATCGTAATGGGCGGCTCAGGCAGAAGTCCCGGAACAGAATCCGAATCGGAGTACTCCTGGCTCAAGTCCCGTCCGTTTTCTGCTGCTTCCCTGAAGGCTTCCAATTTGAGTTTTTGATGTCGCTTGGAAGCCAAATGTTCCTTGATACGGTCTGACCGAGCTCCAATGCTTTGACAACAAAATCTGCACACAAGAATTCTCACGAGTTGCCCATCTCGCATAATAGATCGGGAGGTGAAATCCACCCGATTTTCCGCAGCGTACTCATCGACACCTTTGCGCTTCCGACCATTTCCTTTGGTCGGACGACCTCCGTGCGACAGAAACATCGCTGCCGAGTCACAGAAAGCTCAAGTAGAAAAGTCTTCTCGACACTCACTAAACACTTAACCAAGAAAAACTTAAACAAGTAGTATAAAAGTTCACAGCGAACCTACTTCTTCGAAAGACTCGTGAAGACTGAACCAACAACCCAGCGATGCACTAAGTACGTATCTTTCCACTGCCACAACCACCACCACCGTACCATTTCTATCTTCCCCACTTGTTGTTACACTCACTTCTTCTTCTACCCTGTTTTTTCGGGCTCTCACCCGGTCCCCATCACCACCACCACCGTCAGTCACCCTTCTTCCTCCCCCCAGACTTAAAGATACCTACCCATTTGTAGCTGGGACTCCGTCTGCAAGAGGACCTTTCGGATAACGGAAATTCCTCAAGAAAAGGTAGCCTTCCACCACCTCAAATGCCCTAAAACCTCTCAACCATCCATCCAACCCACCTTCCTCCAAACGAATTCCAGAGAAAGGCATTCCCGAACTTTCGTTCGGACGGAAGGAGCCCTTATACATCGACCTACGTACGTACTACCCGAATGGGGGAATGCGATACATTTTGATTTATGCGCCACAGATGAGAATGAAGATACCCGGGGAGGAACGGATATTCACATGGACCACACCTTAATTGGAGGAAGTGGCATGGAGAACCTGTTGAGAGGATGCCCACCCCATCCGCCCCTACGTGCCAGGTAAAAATCCGTGCAGTCCTTGTATACGTAGCATTCCTAAACCGGAGGAGAGTGAATTAGCCCAGGTAGGCATAAAGGTATAAAGTGGTGTGGTGGTGGATGTCTGTGATATTTTAGCACCACCGATTCCCCCTCTCTCTCCGTCGTCGTCCCACTTGGCTGCCCACAACAAGTCGTGAGAGACAATCCAAAAATCCTGAATCCCTCAGGTAGGTTATCCTCTCTACCTGCCTTTCCGGTCCCATCCATCCAAATGCATCAATCGGAGGATAAATCTGCTGCCCTCCCTGGTCCTCTCCTCTCCTAAACTCCTAATATGCATGCGTCTCCTTTCCTTATCTCTCCTCGTGGAATTTATAGCTTGACTCTTAGTTCACTCAATGTTATCTGTATCGGTTAAAAGTCCGAGTGGGTTTCGTGATGTGAGAGTCCTCGTTCTGTTGACTGAGCTTCCACACAACAAGAGTTGTCTCAGCCTCAGCATTTCATTCGAATGGACCAGGGAGACACAGGCAATGACCCAAACTGCTGCTGCTGCTGCTGCTGCTGCTGCTGCTGCTGCTGCTGCTACTGCTGCTACATCAAATATCTGTACACAGAGAGAAGACCACCGAAAAACCCTGAGTTACTATGCATCACACCAGATAAGTCAACCCATAATGACGGTCCGTTGACAACTTCTCTTATCATGGAAAGCACAACAACACCAAAACAACCCGGAGGAGAACTCTCGCATGTTTGTACACCAATGAATAAGATATCAAAACTAACTCTCCGACTTACTTATTAGCTTCGTAGTTAGTTAATTACGTTCTGTGGGACATCTACTGAGCACTCTCTGGGTTTATGTCTTTAACCTTAATACGTCCGTACATATGCAACATTAAGTATAATAACATCACATATACTTCGTTCCTCCGTTATTTCATCATCACAAATTACTCAAATACTTTCGTAATGTTAAGGGAATTTCAGGGATTCGTTGGAAACTATTTTGGTAAACTGGATTCCTCTGAACTGGAAGGGTAACGTTGGCAGAAGGCACGTAGGGTCTCACGCATTATTATTATTACCGTCAAGTGGAGAAGAAAGCCATTCACCTATTCAAGGGATTCAATGGGACTTGTGCTTTTTCATGTGACACTCAGAAGTCATGGGAAAGAAGGGACAGTTTCCTCATCGTGAAAGGGTTGAGAGAAATAAACGCAGAAGAGGAGTTTGTGGGCATAAAAAGTCCGAAATAGAACCATGTAGAAAATATTTGTGACTTGTGACCATTACAGTCATGAAATGGGTATGGGTGAATGAATAATTTCATATGATGAGTCTCTCCAACAGTACACACACACACTGGTGATTGACTTATCTCTCGCTAACTCTTGTGTAAGGTGACTAATATACAGTTTCTCCTGGGGTATTGGAACTCATGAAACTTTATGGAGGCATTTTGCCTGGAATAATCTAAGGACACTAGCAACACATACTTGTGTACTGTTGCAGAGTGCTCATTACACGAATTGTGGTCACCATACACCCGAATGTCGGATGAGAATGTTGGGTTGCAATAAAAAGTAAAGATGCAACGGGAGCAACTTGGAAAACCCATTAAGAATTAGGAAGTTCTTTCTTACCCTTTTTACTGATGAGTTGGTTGCTCTCCTGACCTCCCATGAACTTTGACAGCACTTCGAAGACATACGGACACTTGTGATGCCTCAGAGTGGAAGTCCCTTGTGACTTGGATCGATACAGATAAACCATATTACACCCCACGCAAGCGACGACGTGCTTACAGAGAGTTCCATCTGTAAGTCTGACCCTTCCAAAGTATTTCCATACGTCGCTTCGTGTTCGTTTCTCCGAGTCCCTCACAACAAATGCTTGTCCACTTCGAAGGAGAAAGTCCACCATCTCCTTGGGTACTTCGAAATCTCCCATAGTTCTATCAATTAACTGAGCTTCACTTCCAAAATCACAGTCAGGTTGCGAAGAGTTTCTTGTTGGGAACTCAGTTGCATGGGTGATGAAGGAGAAGAAATGAGATTACGAAGAGATGACTCAAACCTAAGAAGAAAGATAAGGAAGAATGAGATGAAGCCGGTATCAACTTTCAGTAAACCATCGTCACATTTCATAAAACCGTTCTCTTCATCCTCCAAGCTCATCTTCCTTGTTGAGTAATTAACCAACCATCACTTCTGCTGACTGGCGAATGATTAAAGTAATGATGATACAGATTTAGTGGAGAGAGGATGGAAGGATGGAACTCTGGCACTTTGTCATTGCTCCTCCGTTCGTCGGGTGAACGATGATGCTATCTTATCTTCACATGTCATAAATAAAAGGAGGGTCATAAGGTCACTGCGGATTTAGGGGAGCTCGAAAGACACGCACATAAGAATTTAACATTTCAGATTTACATGCAACAACTACCCTTCCTCGACTCTTCCTTCCTTTATCACAGTGAAAATGGGATATGCACGGAAATGAACGAGGATTAATGTACAAAAGAAAGAATCAGGGAGGAAACCCGAGGGGACCCACAAGCACACAATTCCCGATCCGAATTCTCTAATTTAACTCAATTGAAACCAATTGAGTAAATCACAGAGGATGGAAATGACGCGTGTTATTAATTAACGATATGCTTAATTACTTTAAATTTAAGTACCTTTTAATAGATGAATTGATGGCGCAATCCCGACCGAATGGTAATCTCCATGCCACACGAACCCTTCGAAGGGACTGAGTGATGAATAAAAGGACTTTTAAGGTTTACATTATTAACACACGGAGCAGCATGAAATCCTCTGCACTTGTCGTTTTATCATAAAATGCACTTCTCCACCAGTCTTATCGTGAGATCAATCGGGTTAGTCTGTCCGAGTCCGTCCAAGTAAGTCAAACCGGTCCAGCCACTTCCCGTGTCCAGTCGATTAATAAGGCTCCGCCATGCACTTGTGCTTCTTAATCCAAGAATGCAGACTCTTTGAGCAAACCCGTCATTCCCTGTCCTATCCTATTGCGTTTCCCAGGCCAGAAAACTTGCTGCTACACCTCCGAATCGGTCTTCTCTCCTATTAACCTGTTAGAAATGCCGACCAACTGTTTGCTGGCCAAACCACGCAAAGAATTCATGCAAAAAATGTATTGTCGCGCCCACAGTTAAACTGTTGAATAAAAAAGTTGTATTAATACTCCCTTGAATAAAATTTATCTGAACTGTACAAAATTTGGCATCTGAATTGGTTATAATTACTTTTAAATTTTAAAGTCAGTTTTAACATTCAGTTTCTAACTTAGGTGATTCAAATTGAATTAATCTTCAAGGATAAGACTAACAGTCAGTATGATATATATATAAAAGTACTCAATAGTTCTGTAAAAAAAATACTACAAATACTAAGTCGATTTAAAAGTAAACTCTGAAGAAAATCAATGCAGAACTGTTAGCTACTGTACAAGCGAACTCTTAAATATGCTATATTAAATCTTCAATACATATAACTCTGAACACAAATCGGAAATTAACCTTTAATATTAGATTTTGAAATATAACTGTTGATAGGGGCTTACGAAGGGGCAAGTTTACTGCGGAAGAGACGCTTGAAGGAGTCCTTTTCTCTTCATGAAATCTCGAAGCGTAGTCTTGGGTATGTTAAAAATCTCGCTCACTGCTAGGAAAGTTTTTCCATTGGTAAGAATTTCTACCGCAGCTTTCATCATTATCTCCTCCTTATGCTTACGAATAACGCGTATCTTTTTGGGCCGCAGGCCTGATAACGATACCTGAGAGAGGGTCGCAGAATTCGTTTTGTTCCCAAGAATGGCAACAGCAGACTCTTCAGACTTCATGCAGCTGTTTGAATCAGGATTCGCCTCCGCAGCCTTTCTTCTTCGGATGACTCCAGTCGGGTGAACGAAGGTAGTATCTGAAGCAGCTGCAGCAGCAGTAGTTGGAGCATCTTTTATCACAGACAATAATTAATTACAAATCACGTAACGAACACTTCTCTTCCGGTTCTCACGATTAATTTGAATCACTGGACACACTGAAAACGTGTTAATAACCACACAAAATAATGTTCAATGCTAAAGCGTCTCACACCCGTTTAGTTTAAAAATCATCAGCACATCTTGATCAGAGTTAGCATCCCCGAAAATCCATATACGCTTATTAGTAATCGATGGTAACTTCATTTCAATTGACCTTAAACTTTTAACCTTTGAACAAGAAGCGCTTTTAAAAATTACAGTTAATACGGTACATACGAATAGGTCATAAACATGAATTTTCTAGTACGTTGGTCTGGTAGATCCTGCTTAAAATTTATGATACGTAGAAGAGAATGTGACTTCAACATGTCGCTAAACTATAAAGTCTATCACTGAAGAATTATATGAGAGTATAAATGCAGTTCTAAGGGTTACTAATTAACTTTTCAGGTTTCCTAGTTTTAAGAAGTCGGTACTTTGTTACTATTCCTTGCCTTTTTCCTTTCTTGAGGTTCGTCTTCTTCAAAGCATTCGATTTCTTCATCTTCAACGTAGTATCGTTCAGCTGACCATCCGTGTACCTCATTGTTATCGACTAATTCTGAAAGCCCTAGAAAGGGAAAACCTTCGGAGGAATCTTGTGAGTCATCTTGTTTCGTGAAATCTCCTACCCCTTTATTGTTATTGGTACTAGTGAAAGTATTCCTGGAAGAAACAGCAGATGTAGGTTTCTTTAAACCACTTAGTCCCTGCCGTTTCATGTAAGCACAAAGTGTCGTTCGAGGTAGCGCGTAATGAACTGCGGCTTGACGAACCGTGACCCCTGCGAGGGCAAGGGACGCAGCTTTTTTCAGTCTCTCTGCTCTATCATTTCCATCAAGAGGGGGGAACGCAATGGGGGGTTCGGTGAAGAAGACATTCAAGCCCTGTTGAGAACGTGAAGGTCCAGCAGTAGCTTCCAGTCCATCTACGACACAAATAACGCAAATTCATTTAAATATTTACAGCCACGGAGAAAAATAGTAGGTATGATGATTTAATCCGTAGGAGTTACCTGCAGCATCAGGTGAATTGTCGACCTTCTGGCTCCTCCATTTTGCAAGGGTCTTTCTTGGAATGTTGAATACATCTGAACATTGTCGCAGCGACAAGCCCCCTTCCAGCGCACTCATAACTTGGTCGCGTTCCCATTTCTCATACTTGTAAACTTTCCGCCCGCCTGGGACACAGTTATTCACCCCAAACCAATTTTAAGTCACCATTCTATCCTGTGTGCCGAAAACAATTTGAATGCTAATCTACTTCTACTAGCACTACACATTAACTTACGAACCAATAGTAGCCATGCCTGACCACCTTCTTTTTATTTGTATTTCTAGCTTCGTTCGAAAATGAGATATTAATACGTAAACTTCACTTTATTATTGAACAAAGCATTTTTTGTAATAAGCAATTGTTAGTGAATATAAATTCATGCTAAAACCAATATACAAGCAATTTAAATTCAGCAAAGCATCTAATACTCAAGCATTCCAAAGCCCAATTAACCGAAGTCCTCACCAACAAGCACAAATGCTCGGGAAGGTTTTCCTTGACCATTTTTAGCTCTGGAAAACTGCGACTGTTCCTAAAATTCAGTAAAAAGTCATCCATTAAATTGTTTAATTTGCACACACTGAGTCATTAAGTACACAAATCTCTCTCACTTCCAAACATTCCGTGTCTGTCTCTGCCTCTGCTAGGTCGTCATAATCGATTTCAATAAATTCCTGTTCGTCCTCAGCCAGCCTAACTTCTTCTTTCTCCCCACTCAGTTTATCCTTCTTTTCCTCACCAGCTTTCACTTTCACGTTCTTTTCCCTTTTAAAAATTCGAGGTTTTCTTACTTCTTGGTCTTGACAAAATTCCTGGAACGTATCATTAAAATCTTCCACCTCTTCTGTTGCTCTGTTCAACCGGTCAAAGTGTCTTTCGATTAAAATCGTTTCGCTGGCTTCTGCTTCATTTTCACACACTTCCTGTTCAGTTTTAGGCTGCCTCTTGTTTTTTGTGCATCTACGTGACGGATCTTGATATCGGTTCCTATCATCTATGTGATTGACTATAGTTTGATGATGGATTTTCTTTCTATCACAACCATTACTACTTCCAGGCTCAAGCCCATCATCGAATCTTATATTCGTCGTACTTGATAAGTTATCTACTCCTTCCGTAACGTCTTGTTCCTTCTTTCGAGACTTGACACTAGAATCGGATTGTCCTGAAGAAGCCTTCACCAGTTTTTCAGTTTTCATGACTTGCTCACTCGTAATATTTTGTTCGGGTAGGCCCACATGATTTATGGTTCCACCTTGATTATCTCTGCGAAGCGTTCTCTTGCACGAATCAAGTCCAATGACTTGCAGACTTTTGCCAAACAAACAAAATCTACTGACTGCTTCTTTTGGGACTCTTGCTCGACCAGTGTAGATGTAATTAACTAAAGCTTCCATTTCCCACGATTCAGCGTCCTTGAGAAAGACTACCGTGTGTGAGCTAACGGAAATGTCTTTGAACAACTTCTCAAAATAGGGCGAACACGAGGACAGCATTACTCGGTGACATTTGATATTATCAGTTCCATTCGACAACGTGACGTCTGACATTGCTGACTCTTCTAAGAATCGTGACATATTCGATCTAAAAGTGTGTTCATATCGGCCCCACGATACCCCGACATGTTCCCCTCCTCCTCCTGCTTGAGGCTCACTCATCCTCCTTAAATCCTGTAAAGCCAGAATCAACATTATTTGTGAGATTTGTGACTATCCTTGCGTCCCCAAAGTATCGCGCAAATCTAAGCGACCTTACCTACACACAATTCCACTTTGCGACCAAAAATTTCAGAGGGTTAACCAAAACTTCTAAGCAGAATCGTAACTGTCGACAGGTCGACACTTTCGACGGCGGGATGCGAACTGCATGCAATATGAAAATTTTTCCGATATCCACGTGTGTGATGCATTTAGCTTTGTTTATTCTTGTTGTTGTTCTGGACCTATGAAATGAATGAGAAAGAAAAAACCACAGTGAGTGTCCGTCGCCTCAACACCAACACATGCACCACCACCACCGCTGGTGACAAAGAAAGGCGAGGTGACGAAAGTCCCACCTCCACCACCACCACCAACTTAATTGCAATTAGCAGTTTCCACTTAACCTTTCTGAGGTACGGGGATGATGAGGAGTAGTCTGTGTCCCTTAAATCCCGGGCATTCCCGGGGCGGATGGGCGTGTGGACGTTGGCGGAAGGCCTGCTGACGATGACGATGTTGATGTAGCTGGTGCTGGGATGGAGATGATGTTGTGATGAAAGTCGTGAGCGGAGGAGAGGACGAGATTTGTCGTCTGGTGGTGGGGACGATGTGGCCCGACTTTCTAGGGTAGGCAACACAGCTAAATATACCCGGCGGAGTGAAGTACTCGGCAACTCGACCACCACCACCACAACAACACCACCACCCGTGGACAAAGACGAAGAAGGAAGGACGAGTGACACTCCAGTCCAACATCATCATCACCATCATCCAAGACACAATGTGATCCGAAGGTGATGTCAACCTTCGTTCCTTCAACATCCTTCCCATCATTATGCCTCTCATGCATGACCCCTCAGAAACTGTACACTTCACTCCAGAATTACAAGTTCTGCAATTGTGTCGCCCCCATCCATAGGTCCATTATTCCACAGGCTAAGTCCCTCCTTTGCTTCGTCATTTCAGTTTTCCTTACTACTACTACTGTGGAACATGAAAAGAAAGCAGTGATCGAACATTCACTAGCAACTGATGCAAAAATGTCATCAAGATTATGGAACTTGGAATTCTTACTTGGTTCTGAACCTGCTGCAAAATGCGATTTTTTTCACAATTCATTCAGTAATAATTTAATGCAGAGGCCGGGTAGTGGCGGGTGGTAATGGCCCCCAAAAATGTTGAAGAAAGTAAGTTAAACACCGAAAAAATCTGCTTTTGCTGTATGTAGTTTCTGAGTTTCAGTAATACCAAGTAAGAATTCCGTAAAAATTTAATCGTCATTTCTTTATTATTAACTGTCTAGTGTTATTATCATGAACTCGATTGTCATTGCATAACTATAATACGTTTTATTACGAGTCGATGCTCAAGAATTTAGATTAACGATTTGTCGACTTTGACTATATAATTGTTTACTTGCGTGGAATACGCTGATATGTCATCCTAAAGATGCTTGTCACTTAATTCTAAGATAATAAAGACTACTGTCAGGTTGTGATTCTGTTACAAAATATACTCTCAGGATGAGCTTTATGAGTATTATCAGATATCATTTCTATATTCCGTCCATCATAATTTAGAGCACGAGCATCTGTACGAACAAATGTAATCCCGTTCCTCAACTTCCTCTGAGATGGATAAGTCTGGCTCGGCCGTAGCTAGATTCTGTATAAGGTGAATCGTGAAGTTTGCTTAAATGCACATTCTTTACAGATGATGATACGATTTAACCAACTCCTGTGTGTCAAAATCCTCCCAAGAACGTGTGACAACCTATCAAGTCTTAATATTAGGCATGCGGTAATTCACTTTTATGTACACTACCGTAATCATAGATGGTAGTTGATAAAAGTCCTTAAGCTGCGAGCTATTCAGGTCATTTGTTCTTTTAGCCTCGTCGAAACTACAGTACTTTCAGGTAATATTTAGAAGTGAGTAGGCACACCAAAGTTTCCTCAGGATGGGTGTGGTCACCCAACTCATCGCTGCGTTACTCATGACGCTCCTCGTAACCGAACAGATTGACTTGACACGGAGTGTCTCAGTAAGTACAGCTACATAACCAATTATTTAAGCGTTGCGTTTTTGCATTCGTCCTCTCTCCTCCTTACGCAGAACCGAAAAACCCGTCAATTTCCGAATTACCGATTTGCATCGCATCATCAACGGGTAAAGGAACCAGTGTCCACTTTATCTCCAACCATCGACGAATTCCCCATTACCGGCGTCGACGAGTCCAAACAGTCGGCCTACTCTCCTTCTTTCGTTGTCAAACTCAACGGAGAGCTGATTGGCACAACAGAAAAGTCTTCAACGACACCGACTTACTCGGATGCGGGGCAACGTGAGACTTCGGATCCTTTCCACCCCCTCAAGTCCCCTGAGGAACAATCTGAGACTGACGAAGACTCTGCAGGACGTGCCGCCCGGTTGGGTCGTCAAAGTGGACTGTAAGTGATATTTCATTTCATGCGTATTCTCCTGCTGAGGCAGCATATTAGAAGATTTCAAATCTTAACCTGCTTCACTTTCCGGTGATATTCTGTCTAGTAACGGTGGAAACAACAACAACGGAGGAAATAACAACGGTGGAAACAACAACAACGGAAACAATGTAGGGAACTGTGTGGACATCATCGGTACCCTCAGAAAGCACTCTGAAGATCTCCTCTTCATCGTGGAAGAGTAAGTCGTCCCCCTCGCAACTTTCTCTAATGAAATGACAAATGAAATGCAAAAAGGGCGTTTCTTTTACAGAAACGAGTTCATCAAAAATCGCTACACTTTTCAGACCCTCTTTGGTTACTTAGACGAAGGTTCGTTTTATTGAAAGCCTATCTCAAAACATGTTGTCAAATGTAGAGTCTTAATCATTTTGACACTGTTTATTGTGACAGAAGAAGAGACCATCATTCCTTATGATAGGGAGGCGAATTATCCTGCAGCGGGCTCGTCTTATCGCAAGAGGGAGACTTATGGAGTACCAAAGCCTCATCGGAATGGAACAACTGGTTATTCTAAAGGCCACAAGGGAATTGGTTACCACAAAACGAGTAAGGACACGTATGGAAGTGGAAGTGGAGGGAATGAAGAGTCGTACCAGTCGCTGAGTTCGTACGAGAGGCAGAATGAGACGTACGAGGCTCCAGCTTTGCTGACGCTGAACTACGTCGACGAAGAGAATGCCCTTTACCTCTACAACCTGTGAGATTTTATGAGCTGATGAGATGTGAATTGAAGGGAGAGTTTTCTCTAATACTGTTTGAACTTTTTTAGGAAAGAGTTTGAAGACAATACGAAGCATGTGTTCAAAGAATTAGTGTACATTATTGAGTTCCTCATAGACTTTGCCCATTTGAAGAGTAGCACCATCGGAAACAACGGAGGAGGTCCCAACAACGGCAATGGAAATAACGGAGGAGGTCCCAACAACGGCAATGGAAATAACGGAGGAGGTCCCAACAACGGCAATGGAAATAACGGAGGAGG
>JAQGAD010000331.1:0-45532 GCA_034696625.1 Isotomurus palustris | reverse complement strand
TCCTAAAAATGACGTCATAAGTTTCGAAAAACAGCCGGCACAAGGTAATGGGGTTATCGAGGGGCTTATCGAAGGGGGAAAAAAGTATCTCCGATTTTCACCAAATTCAAACAATAAGCTTTTTAGACCATATCTAGCATAAGTGCATCAAATTAAAATTTTTAAACTGCTTATCGAAGGACTTTGGAGGTTATCATGTGCTTATCGAGTGTAAAAATTATCTCCGAATTTCACCAAATTCAAAGCATAAGCTTTTTAGACCTTATCTAGCATAAGTGCATCAAATTAAAATTTTTAACTTGCTTATCGAAGGACTTTGGAGGTTATCATGTGCTTATCGAGAGTAAAAATTGTATCCGATTTCCACCAAATTCAAAACTTAGGCTTTCCAAACCTTATCTAGCATAAGTGCATCAAATTAAAAATTTTAAACTGCTTATCGAAGGACTTCGGAGGTTATCATGGGCTTATCGAGAGTTAAAAATGTATCCGATTTCCTTAAAACTCAAAACTTGTGCTTCTTATACCTTATCTAGTGTAAATGTGTCAAATTAAATATTTTATAATGCTTATCGGAAGATTTTGGGGGTTATCCTGTGCTTATCTAGGGGCAAAAAAGTTTTATTAAAATTTCGATAAGTGCCTGATAAGCCCTTATGTAACAATATATTGTCATATAGTAGTGATATAAAAAATTATTTAAAATTTATTAATTATTTTTCGGCCAATTTACCGGCCCTGTGTACCCTCAGTAGCGCACTGCCGCTCATGCAGGGGATTGTGGTGGTGGTGGTGGTGTTTCTAGTGTGAGTGGAGTGAGTCGGAAAATTCTCCGGGAAAGAGCAATTCCACTCGCTCCACTCAGCTTATGACTTGGGCTCCGCTGGTTGCTTACTCTTAACTTTGACTCAATATGCTCTTATAGTAGACCGTTACAGCAACGGAACTGTTAATTTTCGATTAAAATGAAAACCAAAGAGTAGTTGGTGCATGAAATATTTTAAACATGAATAGAAGAATTGTACGAAAGTAAATATATTTGTAAGTTAATGTTGTTAAAATGAAATTACTACGTTGCATAAGAATCGCGCAGCGATTGAGAACTATATTATCGTATTTGCCCAAAGAGTTCTTAGATAATAATATTATTGTTATTGTTTATATGACTTTCAATTGTTCTCACGTTCATAGCATGCCACTATCTTGTCGTATCAATTAGAAGATTAGTTAGAACTTGTAGATAAATCTATGAAACCTGAAACGACTTAGTCTATGTTGGACTTCGAGATATTTATTTTATAGTTGAATGTCTTCCTAAAAGCATTGATAACATTCCAATTCTTGTGCAAATTTTGTTTCATTCATCTTTAACAGATGTCAATATTATAATCCATGCATGTGCAACTGCACACGTGAAATAAAGAAACTATTTCAACTGAACTTCCGTCTACTGCCAATTTTCCACTGATATTCCACCATGGAGTTAATCTCCACTTCAAACATGAATTTTGTCTTTCGCACATCTTATAGTTACCAACGTAAATTCAAAACGCTAAGGGAACGTTTTTCGTGTATACCACGGACCAATACATGCAACTCAAAATTATACAGTGCAGATAGATGCGTTGAATGCGTTCATTCATTCACACATGTTGTTTCATTCGCATTTTCGCATGGCATCAAGACGAGGAAGGAACTGGTTTACTACTTGTAATATTTGGCACTTAGCATCCTAGAGTTGTAATCTTTCATACCTACATTGCGTAACCCAACAGGTAGATGTGGAGTTTTTGTGCTCTATTCATGTTATTCTCAAGATGCTTGGGGAATAATAAAGAATATTATGAGTACTTCAGTGTGGTGGATGGCTTAGTTTTTAGCAAAAAGTATGTTCACTCAACAATGAGGAACGCCTGATATATGTAACGCAAGCATGAGTTAATTGTTGCGTGATGCAGTTGGAAGTAGTGGTCAAAACTTTCTATAAAACTTTCTTGTCTACGACTTCCCTCAGTTCTGTTGATCTGATTGACTTCACAAGCAAAGCTGACTTCCACAGTGGTTAACAAAATGGCCAAAAAGTACTTCCAAATATTCATGTTCATCCTGGAGTACTTGTACGAAAGGTTTATTCGGTTGATCAATGGAGATCTCAAGATTGACGAAGGTGGGATTTCAATGGCAAATAAAGTCGCTGTGGTCACAGGAGCCAATACAGGACTTGGTAAAGTCATAGCCCTGAGACTTGCAGAGAGGGGTGCCAAAGTTATCCTGGCTTGCAGAAATACTACGCAAGGACGATTGGCCATGGATGAGATCCGAAGTCTGACTGGGTGCTCCTCGAAGAACTTGGTAAGATACAATAGGCTTGAATTCTTCGCTTGATCTTTGAACAGTTCATTGCACACCTGATTTCTCTAATAGATCCTTAAAGAACTGGACTTGTCCGATTTGGGTTCCATTCGCAAGTTTGCCTACAGTGTGAGAGAAGAGTTTCCAGAAATCAACCTGCTCGTTAACAATGCTGGAGTTTATTTTGACTGTGACATGAGACAAGTGACAAAAGACGGCTTTGAAATTCACATGGGAGTCAACCATTTGGGCCATTTCCTCCTCACAAACCTCCTTCTGGATAACCTCAAGCGAGCTGCTCCCAGCAGGTATTTTGTTTGTGTAAACCCATGAAGTGAACATGCTACCTTATCTAATCTCAACTTGAGAATCTCAAGTATTATGTCACTGTACGTGCATTTGTTTATTGCGAAAAGGGTTGTATCCGTAACGTCTACTAACCAACTGATCGCTGAGCTGGACTTAAACGATCTAATGATGGAAAGTTCAACTTCATTTGGATTCCAAAACACCTTACCGTACAATAACTCTAAGCAAGCCAACAGCCTGTTTATCATGGAACTGTCTAAGCGTCTTGCAGGAACTGGAGTTTCAGCTTTCTCAGTCTGCCCCGGACTTGTTGATACTGGATGCTTCCGCAACTTCACGCCATTCCGGAAGTTCTACACTAACATGAACCTCCTCCTAGTTGGTCTGACTCCTGAACAGGTAACCCGATTCGGTGACACACACAAATCTCATTATGCTAATGCAGGAAATAGAATTCCACGTCAAACACCCATTCATTCCAGGGCTCTGAGACGATTCTTTATTGCGCATTGTCTAAAAACTTGTCCAAAGAATCAGGCAAAGTCTTCCGATTTGGGAAACATTTCACATCCGCCATGAATCGATTGGACTCCGGAGTCGCATCAAAACTGTGGGAAATCAGTGAGCGCCTTGTCCAGCTCAAGTAAGAATCATCATCCTCATTGTTGATTGTGCCAAGCAGCCAGTAGCAACCAGTGTGCAATGCACTGCATTCCATCATTTCTGTCATATAATAAAAAAAAGATTCTCCTCTACATTCCCCTCTAAATCTCTTCTATATATTCTTCTTCATCATCATTACAATATCAATATGAGTTTATACACGTATTTCCATTCTGTACACGATACTTGCGGGTTTACAAAAGCATATTATACATAGCGAGTAAAAAATAACCATATATCTCACTGAAAATATCCAGTGACAATCTCTGATTAAGTTCATTTAGGTACTTTCTTTCTAAATGATTGTACACATCCAATTCATCTCGTCAAACGAAACAGTAGACAGAAGTCGTAGAGTATTGTGTAGTACTGAGTAAGTGTTTATATTCTATCCTTTGAGATGAAAACGCTCCTAATTAGTAATTAGGTAGAAGAATCCAATTAGTAATTTCACTTGATCATGGATAAGGCTTATTCCCTTGAAACAACTGAGAGTCATTAGAAGAAAGCATACATAGTGAGTGGCATACAAGTGCACAGCTAACTTTACACACATCAAGTTTCATAATAATGTAATAATACACCATCTGTGCATATTAAAGTGTCCGTCCAAGTTCCATTGGATTTTGTATTAATGCGTCTCAAACTGCCCAAAACTCAGTCCTGTGGTGGCGAAAGGTACATATACTTATACAGTATGTACAGATTGTTGTACACTCCCAATAATAAAGATAGATTATTATCTGGAGTACAATAATATCAAATAACAATTAAAATCGAAAAACGTTAACAATGAAACAGAAGAGATGAAGCTAGGATGAGGAAATTCCCCTCAAACTCAAACTTCAGCAGCACGAAAAGTTGGACTAGCTTTGGTCAGTTTAAACTTAAATCATTCCCTTCGTCCAGAACAACTCGCAGTATTGTTATCTGAGACGTCTTTGTACGAAGGAGACTTCCTCAATCCCGAGGTAGCTGTTCCCATTCGACTCAAGTAGAATAGAGACACCAAAAGCGTCACTCCTCTCAAAGCCATCATAGTCAGCCCCTGTGTGTAATTTAGTAAATAACTCAGAGAAACCATTTGGAGGAAACCATTTACATTCAACACCTTTTTTCACCTTTGCATCCAACAGGTGCGAAAGTCCATTAAGCAATGCATAAAAGATGTCCACAAGACAGAGCGATGAAAAGTGAATGAGAATTGCGAGCAGAGTTGTTCTTGTCACTCCTTTGTCCTTAAAGTTCAGAAACTTCCATAGCATGTAAGAGAGTCCTGTGGAACAATAGAGAACCCACACACAATAATGTTCATTCCCTGTTGACTTTTCACATATGCATGCTGTGGGCAATCAATTACTCCAAAAGGAAGTAAAATTCGCGTTATTATCATCCTTACCGAGCATAGTCGCAGCGTAATACTGAGACGGCACAGGATTCGTCACCTCAGCCACCCCCACCAGTCCAATCTGTCCTGCGCTTTGGGGGAATATGAGAATGAACACTGCCTGAAAGGCAAGAATCGCTGCGAGAAACGCCTGCCAGTTCCAATACCCCCGAGGAAGTTTCAAGTACAAATGCTCATTGTGTCCCAACACTTGTGAAATCTTTACACACACACACACACCAAAGTCTCGTTACAGCTTAGATTGTCACATTAATCAGTCTGAAGGTGACCCAAGCACACAAAACAACCATATTTACTTGTTGACAGGAATAAATTGGCCGGCACTACCTTTGACCTATGAATGTCTCCATTATCCGTCTCACCCACTCCCAGCATTTTTCTCGTCTTGAGTCTTGAATGTAGGTCTCCACTGCTGTGTTTCCTGGAAATTGAACGAAAACATGGTGCATTCTCATCCCAACCCACACAGCCCCTTAATCTTCATCATCATCTACAATAAGCCGTTATTATCCCATTTTTCGCGTCAGATACACTCGAATCCCAGGTCAACAACTTCTTTACGGACTTTGCAGCCCCCTATCTTAGTTTCGGTGAATTCCCCAGGGACACTTCCTTCGTAGCCTGACCTCCACATAAACCCGTTTTTAAGTTTTTACACAGCTACTTTCCCTCATTAAAATCACTCTTCCAACACACGATGGAAATGAGGATGATGATGGTCGGGAGTAATTAATTAATTCAAAACTACTTCCAAGAAGGGAGAGAGAGAGAGTTTTCACTCGAACCAAAAACTACTTGACACGGTCCAGTGAGTGTCTCACATCTAAAAGTGTGGAAAGACTCATTTAACCATCATGACCATCATCATCATCATCGGAAACTCTGGAGAAAGTCTGTTTCTCCTGGAGTGTGTGTGTCAGTGTGTGCCATTCCAACCACTAACCAATTGAGAACCTCTTTTCTCTATCGGCACTATTCTCACCACCAGGCAGCATTCTCTCGCACATAAATGAAATTAGCGATTGTTCACCAATTAGGGTGAAGGCTCTTAATCCTCCCTTTCCATGAACAAAGTTTCAAGTGGAACACACAGACTAAAACTGGCTGGTAGTTCCTTCCTTGCTCTCCCACACATTAGGCTAATGATACCGGAAATTGGTCCTATTCCATCCACATGTATATTATGTGTGTGTTTCAAGCAACTTTCTAGACAAAGCAATAACCGTCATAATTTATATCCTGTTCCAATATATGTATCCTCATCGTCATGTATTTACTATACGTACCTAAATCTATTCCATCGCAGACTCACATGTATGTAGGTCTCTGTGTCTGAGAGTGTACTTCACCAGTGTGTTCTACTCTAGAGAGTCTAGTGGTGACCTTATTTTTAACCGAAACTTTTCCTGCTTTCTCCCTAAATTATTGACATTACCATCACCAAAGCCATTCAATAATAAAACTGGTTAGTTTCTCCTACGAATGCAGACATTTTCTAAAAGACAGCCACACACATGGCAAACAGAGAGGAAGAGAGAGTGAGGTTGAGAGATGTGTGTTGATTCGTAGGATATGTTTCCCCGGAGCTACTGGAGCAGAAGAAGCTTTGACGAGATGGAATGGGAGGTGTGTGTGTTTGTGTGTCCCATAGAGAGAAAGCCTGTTGGGCCACTAGGACAGCACAAGACGGGGGTTTGTTTTGTTCTCATCAAAATGATCCTCATGTTGATGAGAGAGATGAATTTCTTTTGAGATTCACACAATAAGGGGTTCGTTAGTCCAAGAAGAAGGGAGAAAGAGAGAGACGGGAGAAACACATGGAGAGACAAACATGCACGGAGAAAGGATTCCGATTCCAGAGAGATGAGAGGATGCTGGAAGATGTGTGGACAAAGCTACTGAGATCGATCGACCACCACCATCACCACCACCACCAAGACTACTTTCCTTTCTGCGTCATTTCTTTCACAAGCTGTGTGAGCTTCCTTCCGCGCTTCTAATGTGGCTATTTACATAGACAAATATTATTACGAGGACAACACGATGAATGCAAGTCAAGGGGATTGGATGGAAAACTCGTGTCAAATGTCACTTCGTGCCCTGTAGGGAGTCCCCTCTATTTCTCTCTCCTCTAATCCAAAGGCAAAAGACAACCGTTCAAGGATTTAGCACAAGGGCCACTTTCTTTCATCTCGCCAAAACTGCCCTCACTCTCTTTTCTTCTTCAACAACAATGAGAGCCACCACCACCAAAACTTTCACCGTTTTTCGATCCAAATAAATCTCGCGACTTTCTCTAACTCATCTTTATTGTCTAAGGAATCTAATAATTCCATCCCTGACCTCTGCCCTACCAAACCAACATACCCACCACCACCGTCACATCCACCACCACCACCACCTTTCAGTTCTTTTCTCCCTAGAAGTCAATCATAAATACCAAACACCAAGCACAACAAGTGTTTCTCTAAGAATTGTTTTCCAAGTTTTCCCTATCTTTCATCACACTCCATTAGTGAGCAACAACACACATCTCATCTCATCTCTTGCACTGAAGAACACTTCGTATTATGAACCTCTATGATTAAGTGACTGCATAGAGCCAACCCTGAAGCCTAAAACTCCCATATCGCACGGAGTCTGGATGTTGTCTAATAAGAAAAGGAAATTGTCATGAAGGCAATGCACAATAAGGAATTCCTTGCTCAACACCAAACTTTCTTCTCACTCCTCAATAGTCCTCGAGGAGAATCCTCTTACTGTTGACTGTTACGGATTTCTTAAATAGACACTTATTGTTCTCATCCTTATTGCTTTACTTTCTTCTCTAATTGACCCATACTTTTGAAGATGAACACGAGAGAGGTGTGTAATTAAAGAGAGCAAAAAGTTCATGGAAAGTATTATCAACATCGTCCTTAGACTCTTTCCATTGAGGCTTACACAATAAGTTCATAGCTGGGCTACTGGTGTACACAGTGAATAAGCTCATCTCCAAGAAAGATCCCCTCAGGTACACTTTCGTTTCTAATTTTGGCCAGAAGTTGGTCCAAATTAAAAGTTCTGCTTGAGACATGTCAATTCACCTTCATCTTCTCTCGGTATCTCCCTCCCTCCCTTGAACACCAGGCTCCTCAGATATTATTAAATTTTGATTCTAATCCTCTTTTCTCGCAAGATCCAAAAGCTGAAGAAGGATCTCTCTCAATCTTTCACAAATATCGATCAAGTAGGCCACACAAAAACACTAAGCACACAAAACACACATGCACACAAGGCCTACTACCACATACACATTCATCTACGTAGCCTGCTCATCCTTTTTAAAAAGGGTAAGCAAGCACTATACTGCGTGTAGTACTGAGCTCCTCGTATAAATGAAAAGCCCCTTTTGCCCGGATGTGGCACAAAACAAGGATTACTCTTCGAGGATTTAAACCTTCTCTGCTCTCGTTAAATAAAAACAAGGTGTAGTGTAGGTATATACAAACACATACCTCTCCAGTTTTGGAGGACTCAACACCCGACCCAAAGGAGTCCTGTCGCTTTTCGAATGACTCGGTGAAAGTTGTCTTGGTCCTGTAGGCTCCTCTCCTCCTGGACTTAATGCCGAAGAAGTCCCTCCTCCATTTCCACTGATGCTCTCTGGCTCCATGTGACCCGGACTACTTTCACTTTGACCTCCTCCGATGCCTCCACCACTGCTAGCAGTAAACTCACCCGATTCCATTGTGGAGAAAGCAAGTCTCGGTCTGCCTCCAACGAAGACTGAACTCGAAGTGAAGAAATCGAGTTTGGGGCTCAGCAGCAACAGGTTCGTCCAGAGAAAAGAAGTACGTCTGTGGCGCATGCATCTTCCCAAAATATTCGCATCACTACTTAGCCTCTATCACTTACATCCAAATTGACTCATGGCATTTTATCGTCCACAAGGATACATTTTTCTTTTTAGCACACACACACAGAACAAGCTATTTGATACCCCCTCCGCAAGATCAAGCCATCCTTCAATTACCAACACAATGCAACTCCATCATCAATTCCTTTCAGCCTTCTTATCTCATTCAAATTTAACCGTCCTTTGTAAGACTCCCTGCCTTTCTTTCTCTGTCTCCCTTAAACAACATGCAAATTCTCCTTTCCCTCACATAATCCTTCCTTAAGCTCCTTCTCCAAACACCATTCACTCTCCACACTTCTTTTCAAACGATAATCTCCATCATATTCCGCCATTAGACTTCTTTCACCCTCCGATTGCACACACACATATTCTTACCAGCACCGTCAGTCGGCCTTTTTCCTTTTCACGACCACTCCGAAAGTACGTGACTAATTGATCAAACACTCAAGGCCTGTACACCAACATTTGGACAAGCTGGACTTCATCATTTCTCCCTTCTTATTACACACAAATTCCAACCTAATAAAACAATAACACCTTTAGTTAGTATGCTGTGTGGCTAAAAAGCTGAAGATTAACATGAATGCAACTACTGTCTGTTCATGACTTCCTCCTATTCCTGATGATTGCCTCTAATTTTAGCTCCATGTGAACTTCATTCACTATTAGCTATCACAACACATCAATAGACTCGAGTGTGTAACATTAAAGTAGAAAGGCAAGTATCCAAATAATATCCTTATCTGCAATCTACGCTGCTTTGGGAGTGCATTGAGGATAAAGCTTTCATACATTTAACTCTCAGGTTTCACATTTACTCTCTTGCTGTGCGTCACTCTAATTACTATCAATCTTGCAACTCAAAGTCGCATTTCTAGTGTCAACCAGTCTCCCTTTCAGTGCATTATGAACTGTGAAACATCGAAATTGAGTTTTCTCTACACAATAATGCAACAACACACAACACTATTTTCCAGGAACCGTCAGCCCTATGAGACAATGTATGGAGTTCCGTCTACAACAAACGAGACGAGAAACTTGGTAGAAGAGCAGTCAAAAGTATTGGGAGAGTGGAAAACATTATTACATTAGCATAGTAGTTCATCGAGACACGTCTCTTCAGTTCAGAAGATGGAGAAAGGACGAATATTCTATTACAATTCTTCAAATTGATTTCCCCAGTCTCTCTACCTCATAGAAATAAAGATTCTACCTCCACCAACTTCCACACACACGGAACACTCGTCTCATGATGATGCTACTACAGAGAGTTACAGAGACAGGCATACTTGTAGCAACATCGTACCTAAACGAAACATGCTGAAAGAACACACAATTTTATTTATGTTGAATCTCATCTCTCTCTCTCTCTCTCTCTCTCTCGTATATACTTCATCCCAAACAGACACTTTCATTTCCTATTATGTCAGAAAGTCGCATTCTCTGTCCATCTCACAGATATATGTGTTTGTGCTTTCACCTTGTATTCGAACAATTCTACACACGGTTGACGGTTTTACACCAGACATCATTCTCATCTCTCTGCCATTGTTTTATTCCACAGTTTCATACATGCACGTGTGCATCTCATATCTCTCGCCATCACTCACCGTTTATATGTAAATTTACAATCAATATCTCAATAAGAAAAGGCATCGTATTTCACTGTTGGCAATTTTATATCAGCCACTTACAATAACTTTATGCATTGTGCTTAGAGTATGTTAGTATCATACACTCCAAACTCCACCCTTCTCTCGTGAATGAATGAGTCCCTTCCATTTTAATTACAATCAGCGTCTTATCCCTCGGACAAACCCTGCCTGTGTATTGTAGTTGTTTGAGTAATGCATGCGTCTTCAACTCCGGACTTCTGCATTTCCCACGTTCCCAGTCCTTCTAGTTCGTCTGGTTCCAGTTCGAATTCTGTCTCTAATCGCCTGCAATAACTCTCGTCATTTCTACCCTTGACTCTCTGGAATCCTTAATAATTAATTCAATTATCAAGCCATGGCAGCAAACATTTCCACCCGCAAAAACCGCTCCATTAAATTAAGTTCCCTGCTACTGTGCTTGCTGCAAGGTGACCACCCAATTAATCTGCAAGCCCTCCTTGCCACCGGATCAGAGCTAACGGAGAAACAAAACCAATGGAACAGTCTGCTAATAAGGTTCTCAAGGAATGAAATTGGTTTCGTAAGGATGCTACGAGAATTAATTACGCTTTGGATTTACAATGCACGCCGTTTGGCTACTATTGGGAATCTCTGCGAAATCTTCATTAAAGGGAATCATCCTCGTATTGCTGGTAATACAAGCTGGGGGATTTTTTCTATTAAAAAATATCTCTCCTCGCTCGTGTCTCTCTCCGAGACTTAGGCTTCCATAATGATCTAGTCAACTCGAATAAAAATGATGATTTTCTGTTCCAGACAAGCTCTCATCCAAGTTCCACAGAAAAATCTCGCGAGTTCGTGACAACTTTGCAGCGACTAATGAAGTCGTGAAGAAAATAGAGTTATCGATTCCTGCTCGAATTGAGTTCTTTGACGAAGAGATTCAAGAACTTAAGGATCTCCTCGAATCAAACAAAATTGCTGTGGACTTGGCAGTAGAATTCATCAGGAAGCATGTCAGGACAACATATTTGTGCTCGCAGGGCTACAGAGTGAATGAGTTCACTGAGGACTTCATCATCATCGAGCGAGAGCTACGAGACGTTCGTCAAGTACGTCTGATTCCGTTTCAAGACACAGTCATGGAAATCATCCTGTGGAAACTCGACGACGACATCTACACTGCGGCTGCAAGGTCCCTCCTTGCCATTCTGTTTGTTGCCAAGTCCTCTGGAACTGGAATTTGCATGCAAGAATTGATCGAGCTCGTCTCCGCATTGAGCAACGACCTCGGCCTTGATTCCGAAGTGTATGTCTGGTGTATTCGTCACCTCCAGTATTACTCGTTGGTCTCCATCACCCCAGAAGAAGGGAGCATCAGTATGACCAACATAGCCAGTGCGTACTTTGAATACAAATGCTGGGACGGGGAGTTAATGACTGGAATCACACTTCAAAAAATCGCCTCCTTCGCTCTCCGCACCATTCCAGAACAAATCAATAAGCGAACAAAACTTAACGTGCCTTTGTTCAATCATTGCCTCGCCATTTCGATCAATTTACTTAACATCAATCACACTGGAGTGGCAGAAGTGTTTCTAACTCTGGCTCTTAAGATAGTAGACGTTCTCTTGGAACTGAAGAGACACGAGGACATTGTGGATTTGTGTACTCCGGCTTACGAATTAGTGCGTAAGTGGAGGGAAGCCGGATGGAAAGAGAATTCCCGAGAAGAATACCAAGTAACGGCTTACTTGGGAATCGCTTTGAAGGTAACAGGAAGAAGGATCACTGAGGCAAAGTCCCACCTGAGTACATCTTGGGAATACTGGGAGGACAGATTTCAGACTAAATACGCCCGAGCTTTTATTCTATCTGGGCATGGCATCGCACAAATCACTAAGGAGGAAGGAGATCTAAATCAGTCTCTCCTCATTTACTCCCAAGTCCTTGCAGACAATCATCTCGATCGGTTGCCTGTGAGTAATCCTCTTACTATATTCATTACACACACATCATACACACAGATGTACAATAGATATGATAGTACATTATATACACTTCTACTTCCATAGAAATACTTTCTCATTAAATCCGTCAAACGACTAGGACAACTATAAACCAATTATACTATCTGGCCCAACAGCTTATGCAATAAAAATCTCATTTCTTTTTTTGACAGCTTCACAGGGAAATCACCGAAGTCTATTTCAGCGTCGCAGAAATCTACGAAGAATTAGGACACCCTACTTGCGCCCATTTCTTCTCCCGAGCTGTCCTTAGGGCCAAGTTAGCGTACGGAACTGAACATGAGTCCACCATTCTCATGAAAGAAAAGTTGGCTCTGAGTTATCTGTATGTCTCAGAAGAATTTCCCAAAGCTCTGGACACTTTCACAGAAGTTCTGGAGACCAGGAAGAAGGTTGAGGGAGAAGATGGTGAAAGAATCATTCAAATGAAGTTCCACATTGGCAACTGTTTCCTCCAGATGAAGGAATTTTCTAAGACAGTCGGTCTCTTTGAGAACATCCTATCCACAGCTGAAGAGACTTTTGGGGAAAACTCTCCACTCGTGAGGGACATACGAGAATCTCTCGAATTCACCAGGCGAATCTCATCATCGCATCTTTCTGACATGCAACTTCAACCAACTCTTTTGACAAACCCAAATACTGCTCGTCCTGTCCGCAAGTTTTTCTGAGTGGTTGTCATCTATTTCCACTGTATCATCTCTTTTTGTATTATTTTATCATTTGCATGTCACAATTTGATCTAGGGGCGAAGATATCAAAATAGCTGAGGATCGCAAGTAATAAAGGTCGATTTATCAAACGGAGGAAGATCAAAGACACTCCAGATCAAAATGTATTATGCACCGAATTTCCTTTCAATAAAAAGTTTGTTTCATTTTAGATTCCGTGTTAAACTGTAAGCCTTATTGAATCAGAAGATTTGCTTGTGTAATTCGATTTAAATGTTTGATGGAGTTTTGAAGATTGTGAGCCTACGCTGAGTTTTCTTCTATATTCTGCTTCCTGTTTTCAGATGTAAAGAGAAAAAGGAACACAGCCTCCTACGTTCATTAATTCAATCTTCTTATGGAATTTCAGAATCTACAATGCGTCATTCAAAATTCCATATTATTCTGCGGTTTGATGCTTTCACAGGGGGCTTAATCTTCCAAAGATCTACAGTTTTAATCGTATTATCGGTCTAAATGATAAGACTCATGAGAAAATTTCACGAATTCAAAGAAGATTTCTGATAATCTATTGCGAATTACTCACCACTCTCCAGCTTTTGTGGCTGAAACTGGATTTAGGTTTTCATAGTTGCTAATTGTCATTAGCTTATTACAAAACAAGTAGTGTAGGATGATACAGGAAGGACTAGTTGTACGCAAATAGTATACCAATACCAAACAATATTTGCTTTCACAACTGTCATCGTCATCAATTTTAATCCCTTTATCAGTCGTTTGCACACGTGGGCTTACTTTTTCAAAGTTTATCAATTCAATGGTTGCTCATATTGTGTCTAGCTATTTATTTGCTATCTTTCTCGTTTTTACTTAAAATGCTTATTTGAATTCAACTAGTGCGATAATTTCAAAAAATTCCTGCCACTCGAAACACGATTTCTTGCAAATATTTAAATGGGTCACAGTAATAGTCATCTCAAACAGAACATAAACTTTCTGAAATTGTAGTTGCATAAAATATAATCCCAGTGTCAAGCGTAAATATTTATTGTACCGACAGCAATTCCAGAACAATCAATAAATTAGGTCATATCAAACAAACAGTTTGGAAGTTTCGTGAATAATGCTGCAAGGAATTTCTGACCGTGGAAGCCAATAATAAAATACCCGTGGCTTATCTTATTATTAATTTTTATCTTCTAGATCTCATGTACGGCGTTGCGAGACTTAGAACGCAATATTTGACTTAACTTAGCTTTATCAATTTTAGCATTTCAGTGACGCCTTCACGTAGAGCCAAGAAAATATTTGATTAATTAATAATTGATTAATACAAACCACTAATGCATGTGAGGACCAACACGCTTCATTATCGTTAGTGCAATGTTTTCTCAGTCTCATAATCAACAGGTGTAAGAAAACTTGTCTGCTTGTTAATATTTTTAGTGCAACTCCATCTCCACTAGATGATAAGGCTAATAAAAAGGCTTACTTTCGTGCTTCAACAAGTATTCGACATTCTAAACTGCCAAAGTACATCTGCAATTTCAGCTCTAGCTACTGACAGTTGCCTCTCCGCATTTTTTCTGCATCTTTAAAACCATGAAGACAATTTTTCTTCTGAATGCAGCCATCATTTCCGTTATCCTTGTGAATCTCAGCTGGGCGATTCCAAGAAAACAGTTGCACATGAATTTTCTTTCGAGCTCTTCGTCGCCATGTAACTCAACCTCAGTGGACTGTTCGACAGGCCAAGAGTTTTATCCTAATCCAAACGATTGTGGATCCTACTGCCATTGCAGCAATGGAGTTCCTTACTACCAACCGTGTCCTAACAATCTCCAGTTTAATACTGAAACAAATCGATGCGATTACCCACAAAATGTTGGATGCACAGTAAGTCCTTTAAAAGTCATTACGTACATTATGTATATTTATTCACATTCAACAGTATCCTAAAACACTGATATCCACTTTTTCTGCAGGTTAATTCTACTTCGACTTGATTTTTGTGAAGAAAAATTTTCACCATAGGTCAACAAATCCCTTTGAACATGAACATAATTATTTTCTACCTTTGTAGTCTCTTCAAAAGCAATTAGATCCAAAATAAACGCGTGAAGTGCTTGCTTACATTCGTTTGATCCTTAGGAAGGATACCCAGATTTTCCTAACCTAAGTTTACTAACTTATTTCTTCTTACATCCAAGCTCACAAATACTCGTGAGATGAAATAAAAAGCCTACAAAGACATTAAAAATTGGCTGTGTAATAAGTAATGAAACTTAGGAGCAGACTATATACAATAATTAAAAAAATCACTAATTTAGAAGAGTGGGCAAATCAACACTGTCGCGAGCATTGCTTATCTTGGACAATCAGAAATCATTATCGTCGTTCTCTTCTCCATCGTTCATGTTCTCAGCCTTCGCATCATCAGAAATCTCTTCATCATCTTCCAAAGCTGAACATTCTTCTACAGTGCCACTGATGGTCTCCTCGATTACCATCGATTCCACAAAGTAGGAAACCACAGAGCTTCCAGTCTCACAGCTGCTTTGCTGGACGTTCCCTGCTACATGTTATAATAATTATATACCATTGAAATAATATTTCATTGCAGTGTCTACAGTTCATTGGAATACCTTTGTGAGTTTCTTTATACGGCTTAGCTCTTTCTAGAGACCCTTGCTTCATCTCTAAATACAACTTATTTCCATCTGGGATGTAGGAACCTTCTACCAACTTCGGACGGTCGGTCCAGAACGATCCAAAAGCAGAGACAACGCTGTCAGGGCTGTCACTGTCATCGAAAGAACTTCCGGAGGACCCTGTCGAACTAGTGGAACTACCTCGACTTCGTCTCCTCGTTTGTAAATTGAACGCAGCTTTATGCAAGTCTCGAACACGAAGCGGCTTTAAACAAAGCATCATGAGTTGATGAGCCACGATGTAATACTCATGGGACGTTCCAAAGATTTTGGCCACCACAGAATGCACCTCAGTCAAGTATTCCATGGCCTCGAGAACTTTCAGACGAAGGACATTAACCAGTCCCAAGTAGAGTTTCGTCTTGAGTGTTTCCGGATGCATCTCTCCTAGTATCTCAGGGTTCCTCTTTTGCTTCAGCACTTCCTCCAATATCTTCAATGCAGAATCATAATGTTCATAAGCACTGTAAGATATGGCAATCAACTCCAGAGACTCAATCGTGCGAAGATGATCCTCTCCAACAACCTGTAATAGCTTCACCAAAGCTTCCTTCATCAAATCGATTGCAGGGTCATTTGTCATAGTCATCACGAGAATCCTACCGTAAAGGACTTGCATCGTGCACAGAGCTTCCACAACCTGCAAAAGACGGTAAAGGCAGACGGTTTTGAAAATTATTCTAGCAAAAGTGAATTTTTTAACTAATTCATCATAAGCTGGCTGGCTGGCTTACCTCGTCGGGAGAGTTCCCATTTTCTTTCTTAAACAAAATTTCGCGTATAAGTTGACGAGCCGGGATAAATTCACGCAGATTTAATAAAGCGTTGACATAATCATTCGCTGTGTTGAGTGTGGCTGGGGAGTTAATTCCAAACTGGGATTCCAGTGTCAAATATACAGGAAGCAGAATTTTGGCCGCTTCTGCAGAGCGTCCATTCAGGTCCAATGCATGTCCCTGCCATCGCCTCATTATTAAGAATTCTTTGTTGGTCTCAGGAACTTTTAATTTGTAGAACAGCTCCACACATTCCTGAGTGTGGTTAATCAACTCCGCATACATCCCATGCCGGTACATCAGTTGCGATATGAGCGCAGGAATCCGCAAAAACTCATCTGTTTCTTCCAAATGACTCTTGTGGTATTTCATTTTGTTCCAAGCAAAGATTGTCTCTAGCAGAAGAGGCTCCCTAACCTTCCTCTGCTTTAATGCTTCTTCTAAGCCTTTCCCCAGTTTAGAAATGATCTCTTGAACCCTTCCTTTCCAGCCAAGTTGGATCAGAATCCGCGAAAGGTTCAAGAGACGCACCTTATTGTCGTTGAAGATCACAATTCCCATCGACTGAAGAAACCTAAGAGCTGCATAGAATGTTTCTTCATCAGCTTCAAAATTAATGGGTCCAATAATTTTCCGCAGGTCATCAACATGGCTGCCCTCGGTAGAGAAGAACGGAAGGAAGTCAAGCAAACGAATAGCTAAGTCTTCCTCAGCAGGTTTTGATTCTTTAGTAGCCATCTTCTCCAAGACAACTTCCCACACGATCTTCGTTGCAGATGTCTCTGAAGTTTCTGAAGAATGCAGGTCGAATTTTTTCTCGAAGTCCCTCATGAACTCTTCCACGTCGTAAGTCTCTCCGGTTTCCAAATTCTGTCGGATATTATGCTTCATCAGTGCCACTGCTAAGCTCACAGCCTTTGGCTTCCCCAGAAACTCCTGCAGCCGCTTGATGTCCTCGAAAGTCACTTCGACCGGAGTTGTGTGTCCAACGCATCTTTTTCCTTTTGCAATTTCTTCCCATTCGATGACAGCCTTCGGAGAGAACTTCGTCACGAGCTTTCCTGTACAAATGAAATAAATTGAATTTTTTAAACCTCTCCTCCGATCTCTCATATTCTGTAACTAGTTGCTATTATCCTTGCCTCTCATAACCAAAAGGTCCACTCCTCGCAAGACTTCGCTCAAGTTCTCAATCGTAGCGAATTCTCCATGTCTCTTCACCCAAAGCTTCAATTTCGTAGCCAGCAGTTCCAAGCAACTGTTTTTGCCTTTCACGAAATACTTCAGCTCGTCTTCGCCACTTTCGAACTCCCCTTCATGAACTCGCAGTTGTTTGAACAAATCCCCCATCCTCCCCAGGATAGACAAGTCTCGTCCAAGGAACCGGGCGATGTAGAAGACTCCTACTCTTCCGTGAAACATCTTTCACTCGAGTTAACTCAACTCTTAAAACTTTAAAATGCACAATTCAAACACAGTAAACAGTTAGGAGGTAAATATCAGCTTAAAGCTAAGATGCTCAGCAATGATAGACTGAAGGATGATTAAGTGCTGCAATTAAAGCTACCAGACACAAATTAACGATTTAATGTTGTATTATAAGTTGTACTTGTAAGTACGAGCAACAACTTTGGTTAGTATGTAATATTGCCTAAGAAGTAGCAAACTAATCGTAAGTTCGAGTTCGCAGCTCCAGCGTAGTCAGTATTCAGTATCAGTGGTTGTGCTTCGACACCCTAAGGACTTGTGTGAGTGCATTAAATCCATTGGAGAAATATGAGACTTACACATTAAATAGTATTGTGTCTTGCGAGGAGTCTTGACTCCCTTCGAAGAACTAGTCAGTCTATAAACAATCGTAACTCCATAAGAAACGAAGTGAGTATCCTGCTCCTGGTTACAATACTAACATGCTTTCGATATTGATAGAGTATCACCAATTTCACTCACTCGAGTAGCTGGAGCAATAAAATCCTAAAATATGACACCCTCTTGATCTAACAAATATCTGAACTCTCTAAATTGCTAATGATTTCTCAAGTCTGCAGTTTTATATTTTTTTCTGTTTTAGGAGACCAAATAAGTTAAAGATGAAAGGTCAATTGAAATTTTATTGTAACCATATTATAATGTTGGTTAGCTAAAAATCTATATTATGAATGTCGAATAACTATTCTTATATTTTGCAGCGTCAACTAACCCAGCGTCGTTGACTCTAACGTTATAATTGTGTGCGAGATGAAGTATGAGAAGTATTTGTTGTACCAGACATAGCTTGCCCACTGACGATATTTTGAATGTGAAAATATGAGATTATACAGTTGTGATGGCAGTGAAGCTGACGCCAAAGGTTAAGTATGCTATAGTTGCCTGCTTCTTTGTTGAAAGCATCAATGTGTTTAGTGTGTGTGGCATTTATTACACGGTACTACGTTAGTCTCGAACTGACACTCAACAACGGCAGAGTTGTGCACAGAAGTTCCTGACGTTAGTGATATTATGCTCTTTCAGCAGAGACGATACTTCTAACAAGACTCGAATCATTTTCTTGAAGAATTTCGCCAGCTTATTTAGGGATCGTCGAATTGTCGTATTGCAGGATGGCAGGAGTTTCATTAATGGATGGCATTGAGGACTTTGATTCGGATTCTTCAACTTCGTAAGTTTTTAATTTTTAAAAAGTCTTATCACTTCTCTTCCGTATTTTTAACCGAAGTTATGCCTTAGGTCGAACCCGTACGAAGATTCTTTCCGCCCTAGTAGGAAGAAGAAAGTGGGGGAAAAGCGCAACGCCATAATATCAGATGACGTGCAGGGTGATCCCGATAATGACAGCCTGTAAGTCATTCATTAGTTTATTTAACCCTCTGAAATTTAAGAGCTGATGTTATAATAAAACTGTGTTTTCAGTATGCTCGCATTTCCAGGCACTCCTGTGCCTTCAGATGACGAAAAAGAAGATGAACAGATTTCCGATGGGGCGGAGGAGATGACTTCGTACCAACCTCTCGATCCGTAATGCTCACAGTTGTCTTTATTTGAGGAAGTGTGACATTCGGTGCGTTTTCTGAACATCTCTTTGTTTGCAGGAAGCTAGTTGTGGAAATGCCTACCTTACAAGAAATCAACAAATTAATGGAGTGTGCATCTTGCATGCGAATCCCCTTGGCTGGAGCATTTGTGTGTGGAGAAGGTCATTTGATTTGTCGACATTGCGGATCTCTCTCTGAGAAAGTAGGCAACCTGTGTCCTGTAGAAAAACGACCTTGCGACACTCTTCAAGACAATGCCGTCGCTGAGCTCTGTAAAGAGAAATTAGATGAAGCGAAATTCGGCCCTCTTGCTCAACTATTCCAACTCTGTAAATACAAGTGTCCCAGTGCCAACTGCTCTATCACCGGACTCACTGGAGTTGAAATGGATCAGCACACTCAGATTTGCAAGTGGAGGTGAGTCCATTTTACACAAACATTAATTTCGAGTACCTGTACTTTAGGTGGTTGAATAGTATCAAACTTTTTTACTATTTGAATAGGCGTATGGTCTATTGTCCAGAAAATTCCTGCGAATCGGTGTCGATGCCGTTTGAATTCTACACCTCTCACTTAGAAAAGCACCACGAAGTTCCCTTGTTCACAGGACCGTCGCTTAATAACTTCATTGTGCCTATGCCATTTTCACGGGACAGACAAGGTGAGAATTTCCTTAATTTCTCCTTTAATTTACAAGCATGTGACTTAACGGAACGTTTTACAGGTGAAAGATGGCCCATAGTGATAGTCGAGGCTTTCAAGCATCACTTTATCATTCGGGTGGAGCACAAACCAGATCACTTTGTCTTTGCAGCCTTCCTTGTAGACGCCCAAGCCCAGAGGCCCAACAAACACGAATACTTTCAAGTCCAACTCGCTATCAAATCTGCACAGCCTCCTGAAAATAAGGTGAGTCCATCAAGTAGCTTATTCTTCTTTTTCTATATTAGTAAGTCAGATTTATTCCTTCTCTTTCCGTTAGAATTTGCTAATGGAAACAATGAAATGGGTCGGACCAGTATACCCAATTCTCAAAGAAATCGAAGATAGCTGTTTTGAGGAGGACGCAAATCTCCTGGAAGTCGTTATGAACATGTCTACATGCAATTCATCCCCAGACATCTGCTTCCCGTTGTACAAGGAGTTCGTGTATCTCATAAATCCTCACCCTCGACCTGCACAATACACCGTCAACCTCAGCGTTACCATTACAAAACGGTGTTCCTTTGGAAAATCCCCGGAGCTCATGAAATTTAGCTCCCGATTTATTTGATTGTTAGTTATTGAATATCGTTCATGAATAATTAATTTGTACATTCACAAACTTGGAATTCAGTTCTATAACTGATGTGACTTATTGTTAGTGATTGCGTATTTTAGTTTAGTACATCGTTACTTGTATTATTGTCTTGCCGGCTTGATTAGAATGAACTGATAATAAGAAATATGAAGGGAGTATTGATTCTTCTTCTTAGGCTAAGCGCAATCACTGACTCACCTCATCATCTCATTTCTCAAGGACTTCCACTAAATCACCTCAACTCATCTTCTTCTGCAGTTCACTTGCCAATCTCCATTGCTCGTGGTAACCCATCCTTGCAAAAAAGTAAAAGGTCTTCGCTTTGTTTTTATTCCTACTCATATTACCAGAGGTAAGTTAAATATTGTTTTCTTTCTTTTGAAAATTAAACTGTTGACAAACTTAATTCATTAACAGAGTTCCTATTCCACACCGCAAGAACATGCGTCAATTCATCTCAGTCTCTGTTTTTCTCGTGGTCATTGGAGCTCCTATTGTACTGGGAATGAATAAAATGCCCCCTCCTGATGTAAAATCCTATCCAGGATTTGGTAGACAATGTTCCTCCGACACCGATTGTGTGTTTGACCCGAAGACTCCCCCAGAGGGAGGAGGGTCAATCTACCTCAAGTGTAAACCAGCAACGGATGGAAATGGAGCTTACTGCGCATGTGGCTCCGGATCGATTCCGGACAAGGAACTCATGTGGCCGTTAGAATGGGACACAATGAGCCAAAAGTGTTTCGTTGGTAAAGGCGCTTCGTGCGGAGAACACAACGGACTCCAGACCAACTGCAAAGCTCCCTTCGAATGTTTGGAAGGTCGGTGTCGAAATTCTTCTGAAATTCATTCCGCATTGGAAAACAAATTCTGCCAAGACGACTTGGACTGCAAAGAAGGTCTCAAGTGTCTTGCAAGCCGAGTTCAGACGATGGTCAACACACGGAGATGCTACAGCGCCTAATTAATTAGGCACACGTCATTTAGAGAATCATCCAATAACACAAATTTTTAATTGCTTACACGTACTCGCTAAGTTACAAACAATATTTACACGTTATAAAACAATCTAAAAGTACGACCTTCTTTGCATAAAATGTTTGTTCACATTCTCGGTTAAATTAAAATAAAAGAGGTAAAGGTACAATATTGTATTCTTCTTAACACTAACTAATAATCGGAGTTCTTAGCTACTCCTGAATATTTCGTTCCTCCATAACCATCCGCATCATTTTCATCTCTTGCTCGTTTCCAGTAGACGAAAGTTAAACAGATAAGAATTATCTACAGATAAAAATAATTCATCAATTGATTAAGTAATTAATTAACTGTCTGAAAAAGTCAAAAACCCATGTGTGTTTCTTACCTGTAAAAGTCCAATGAATAATGCGATTCCTGATATCCATCCTGTTCGTTTTTCAATAAACGCTGCAAACCGCTTGACACACCCGTCATTATGTACATTTCCGGTGATTTTGTCTCGGCAAGACTCAGGAATGGGTAGTCGGTTTCTATTGTAATCCTGGTAGTTGTAGGATCCACAGCATCCCACCTGGAAATGTCCATTAAACTCACCATATAGGAATATTGACTTAATGTGCAAATCAAAATTAAGAATGACGAGTTACATTTTCCTGGATGTTAGTCATAAGGTCAAGCGCTCGGGTGTCGTAATTTGAATCTACAACAAGTCTTGAAAACTTTCGGTCAAGCCAAGGAGAAAGTTTTGATGCTTGCGTGCCATGAACAATTATGTAAATTCCTCCAGCCAGCTCCAGAACCAAAGCTGCTAGTATCAGCAACGCTGACTGCATAAAAACGCAGAATCCTCATTTAAAAACCTCAATTGTAAACTTTAGACAGAGACTTCAGAGATAACTAATTCCTCTAAGCTAGAGTGTAGACGTTGAAGTACAATTTATTGTATTGGCTATGTCAGCATTCAGGAAAACGTGACTCATCTTCCTTCCTGAAGAAAGACGACATACGTGATAATCCAGAAAAATAAGGAAATTATCGGAAGCGTGGTTATTTTTGCTAAACAGGTAGTCAAACTGAGACTTCATTTTCTCCATATCCATTGTCGCTCGAGTGTAATTGTGCAAAAGTATCACAGATCCAAACAAAATGAGAACAAGGCTAAGGGAACTCAAAGTGACGCTCTACAGATTTGCATCCCACATTATTGCAATTTTCAATAAAAGTTAAACACATCTGAAGGTCTCGTAGTCTCCTCTGACAAATAAAAATAATTATTAGATTCCCTGAAGTTCCTTACCGTCGCCAACAAACATGCGTTTGATTGGATAGCTCCAACGCAACCGCAAATGGAGATGAAGATGATGATAGCTCCAGCAGCCATGAGGATATAGAGACCAGTCCAATATTGGTACATTTCCAAATCATTCACCCACGCTCGTACTTTTCCTTCCGTTCGGAACCAAACTGCCAAGCTGAAGATCAACGCTCCTAAGATCTGTCATGCATTACAAATTAATTCAGCATTCACTCGACTTCATTAACACTTAAACAATTAATAAGATCGCTTACCCCACAAAAGACGTTGAGAATGAGCACTGAAAAGGTGACGCAGTGATCCGACCCGAAGTCCCCACCCCGACCTTTTCCTTTCCCCATATTTCCAAGGCTTCTAGATGAACTTCCTCCTTAAGTAAAATCGGAAATGCCACAAATGCTCTAACGGTCACAACTTGAGTGTCTCTGGTAATTAGCACACACACTGACACAATCGAGAACACAAGGTATGTTGCAGGTAAGCGAGGACAGAATGGCGAACGGGTGTGATCATCTCGTTGCCTGAAATAGGACACATCGGAGATTGCGTTGAGTCAACAGATAAGATACGTTGGGGGATGTGTATTGACTAAAAGGCTTATCATCATCTCTCTCGTCATCCACCCTTACTCATTTCCCTTCCCAAGTAATCTCTCGTATGCAAACATCACCATATTACATACACACTCATCGCCAATCTCCGAACAATCCTGTCCATGAAACCTCAAGTACACACACATCACCTTATCTTCTACAGCACTACTGGGTCATTATTCGGTGAGAGTAATAAACCGACACACAAGAGGCCTACGGTTGATTCACCACACATGGAATGGCATGCATAACGGACCTTTGCGTGCATGTTTCCTTCACAATCTCATCCACCTCATCTTTAAACTCATGTCTAAGATGCAAATGACTTCCAAGGACAAATTTTGCCGGTTCCAATCAACTCACCAGGGAATTTTCTTCTCCCGCAGGAAGAAATATCCTTCGAAAATTCACCGATTTTTTATCATCCCTCCTCCGGTTAATTCGGCCCAAGATGAACGAGAAACATGCCGTTTACTTGGCTAGAGTCCGATCGATTCAAACAACTATCCTTGTGATCCAGGCGATTCTTATGGTAACTGTAGTCATAGTCGTTAGTTCAAATTGTGTCTGCTCTGTTGGGAGATCAGACAGTTGAGAGCATTCGTGAACTTGTCATTCTTTTATTTACCTTCATTCATTTGCTTTTGATGAGGTCATCGGAGGAAGTGTTTTTGGACTTGGTGTGCTAACCCGACCTATCCTCAGGATAACTAAGCCAGAGCATCTGCATCATGTAACCATAATACAACTAGTAAGAGTGACAAACTAAAAATCATTCCAATTTTTCTTTCCTTATTTCAACTAGGTAAAATGGATTATTGAAATGATGGTCTGCGCTGGGCTCGCACAACTTACAACTGCAGGACTCGATTGTTTCGCTGCCTGCTGGAAGCTCCTGTGGCCTATTTATTTGGTACTTGACCTCTACAGCACCCCCACTTCATTTACAGTTACTTGTCTGATGCTTATGCAGTTAATGAGCTTCGTTATCTTTTCAGGGAATCGGACTCACTGGCATGACTTTGTGTCTGGAAGTCGGTGCAATAGGAACATCGTTGCAATTGATGCACCAAGCTGATCGCTACGCCAATGAAGACGTTGTTCATGCTTGGTATTGGGTCGAATGTCAATACCTAGCGTCTTGTCACGAAGCAATGTGGTCCTACATTTACTCTTACATTCTTACTCAAGTTGCTCTCTCTGCTGTTGCCTTATTTCTCCAGGTATGTTCAGAATCTTTGGGAAATTGTGTTCACCTTTTGATTCTAAATGAATTCCAGGGTCTAGGAATAATGTACTTGGGTCGACTAGTCAGAACCATCGCTGACCATTCGCGGTCTGTTCACAACTACGGAGAATGGTACCGAGAACACATGGAGCAACCAGACCCTGTTGTGGTGACGAAGAAAGCCAGCATCAGACTGGCACCGGTTCAGGACCAATTTAGCCCAGGGAAGCTTGTGGCGCAAGACATGTCCAACTCACAGTGTCACACTCCAAGTTCCATTCTTAAAGTAGACCACGGGTATGTCCCAGCTTCAGGAGCCTCCCTTGTGGACTTTGACGATACTTATAATATGAGATCGCGCAAACTTGCTCATGCCCAGGTACTTCATAGCTGAAAGACTGAAAGACAAGTTCAGGAACAATTCAAGAAATTAATTAAACTAACTGATTTTTCTCTAACGTTTCAGTCCATCTCCTTCAACACAGACGTTCAAGTTCACTACTACGACGCCAAAGCTAAGCTATCCGAAAATGAGTCAGAAGAACCTGAACACGATACTGCTCAGGACAACCATGATAAATAACCCTTTTCTATGTTAGAGTGCAAAAACTAATCCAGATATTTCTCATCAGCATGCATTTTTGAATTCTTCAAATTCTATTGTGAACTTCTCTGTTTTGTTAAAAGTTCCGTGTCATTTGATTTTGCAGTACAAAAGTAAACAAGAAGCCATAAACGTCGAAATCAGTGATAGGCAGTCTTACGCAAAGCTGTCAAAACAACAAAATTTCATTTGAAAACTACCCTCTTTAAACTATCTCATAAATTTATGTCACAACAAGTGATGTAATGTGCAAAGAAAAATTCTTCAACAATTCATTAAGTTAAGAATACTTGAATTATTTTGAAAACAAGTTAACCAGAAGTTAATGCAAAAGGAATGCACATCAACACACGTAAAACACAATCTAACCAGTTTAGCATCATTCAAGAATTCCACTGACTGACTCATTAAAATCTCCAAACACGTCTCGATGCATCCACTAAAAACAATATGCAAAATAAAGCGTGAATAACACGAACAATCGACAACCACCCGATGTTGTTTTTCCTTAACTTCTTTATTTGATACAAAATCTCCATATACAACAATTTCACACACAGTTCATTCATCTACAACTTCCACTCTCATCAGTAAAAAACTACTTGTTTACGACTATCAGTTCATTTTACACGTGACCCATTCTATCACTCAATAAAGACTTTAAGCTAATTAACATCCATCCAATACACCAAATTACATTAATCTTTTAAGCATCACTCTTACGAATTCACCATCATTGACACTTTTGTCTCATAACAATGAATGGCTCTCATTCTACGATTAAAGTGCTGCACGTGTCCACAATGATACAACAATCCCACACACACACATTCACACACAATTGCTACTTTCTTCTTAACTACGATAAACTCTACACAGTATCGTTTCATATTATCCAAAATAACTTTATAATTTGCATTGACAAACTACTTATTCACATTGCGGAGCTGTGAAAATATAAATTCGTCTAATAAAAAATGCTTGTCCCCGCATTCTTCTTGTTGAACATTCGAGTACATAAAAAATGTCATATTTCTTTTCTGTTTTTTAGCCTAAAGTCATACCGGTAAAATAAAAGGTTGTCCATTGCACATATTTCTCTCAGCACCGGGTGGGGAAACGTTTAAGAGGCTTTATCAGTTATTTTTACTATAGAAGAGCTATATTCCTTTATACCAAAACGATCATTGGGAACTTGGAACATTTGACAACTTCTAAAATAACTGATACGCTCTTCTTCTTGCTCTCAGTAAGTGAATGAGGAGTTCAAACTAAGATTAGGTAACTTTACACGTGTGTACAAATGAAGTAGGAATACGTTAACCCACATATGCTAGAGGGAAAGGCAAAGCGTTAAGGAATGGGTTGGCTATGGCAGCAGTTGGCTTGACTGGCACAGATGCCGTCACGAATGTCGTCATTCTTGTGGGAACTACTTTCGTCGAGTAAATGAGAGTATGTGTGGGCTTCGCTCCGAATAAGAGTCGGAGTGTCTTTGTCTCCACGACAGTTGCTGTTGTGTCAAAAACAACTGGGGAAGAAGTCACGGAGAATGCAGGTTGCCCCAGAGGAGGTTGTTGAGGTGCTGCGAGAGGATTTTGGAACAAGGGGTTCTGCGGAAGAAGTGCTGGAGTCGCTGGAAGTTGAGGAATCTGTGGCTGCTGCTGTTGAGCTTGGTTCTGGGCTGTGAAGTACCGAATAAAAGCCAATTGCTCGGGTGTGATTCCTGCCAGTCCTGCAAGAGAGTCACTCAAGGAGTTCGCTGGTGGCTGGGCAAAAGGATTTGCTGGGGAAGTTGTTGGAGACTTCAAGTGATCTCCAGTCTTCGGTCCTAACGATTGTTCCTTTCCGATTCTTTGTCTGATTTCCTTGGGCATCTTGTCGTCCATCATAGCACTGGGATCAAAGTCCGATCCAACGGAGGTCAGTTCCTTAAATGCCAAAGCAAACAGTTTAGCCCATTACTCTTAGTCATTCATAAATAAAAAGTAAAGTAAGTTGCATTCTTAAAAGTTAGAATGGCTTATTATGTTACGTCTGGAGGAGCCAAAATGTGTTCGTAGTTGGTGTCGTTTTCGTCATCAGATTCGCTTCCCAATAGATGATCTCTGTGCTCTGATCCTGCCTCCTACAATTAAAAGCATAATGAGTCAGAATCATATGAATACAGTCGATAGGCGTATTGCTACATAATTGAAATTGACGTCCGTACTTGAAGAGCTGTGTTGAATTCAGTGAGAGATTTAGTCGGCACAAACTGGAATAATTCCACTGGGGGAACCGTCTTATGAGCGGTGACTAATCTGGTCACGAAGTAAGACTGGGTCAAAGTGTACAAAGTCGTTACGCCATCATACAAAACTGGAAGGATGCTCGTCTTCAACATCAACTAAAGACAAACAGGAATTAATTTTATAAGTGGGGTACTTAAGCAAAAACCCTTAAAATGTTTTCTCATGAACAAACCTGAGTTGTACTGAAACTCTGAGTGATAGTTTCCAAAGGAGGAGTAGCCATGTCGCTTCCAAGAACGATAACAGGAAGAGTAGCAACATCACTAGAACCTTCCAATATCTTTTCATATGGAGGTTTCGTAGCCAAGATGTTCTCCAGTGTCGCTTCATTGACAGAAGATGCGAGAGTTGGCTGAATGTTCTCCTTAGTGAATGTCTTCGTCACTGTGATGTATCTCGTGTTCTTCACATTTCCAGCTTGGAAGACGTAGGGACTCTTAATTGTAGCAATTTCGAGGTATTTGTCCAACTCTGAGAATTCCGATGGAGTCACAGTAGCGACTCGAAGTGTTTGCTGAGCCAGTTCCGGTTCGATTTCCTGTGCGAGCTCATTGGAATCTGTACGAGTTTCCTCCGGATGTTGGATCTCTCCATCCAACTCTCCTCGAAGGTAAACAGGAGAATTTGTAGGTGGCAACTGTTCCTTTCCTTCCTTTTGTTCTTCCTCAACATCTTCTTCCTCTTCCTTCGTCTTGATGATATTCACCTTTGGCTTGGGAGAAGGCTTAAACCTCCACCGTCCAGTTGGTCTGTTCAACTTGAATCGATAGATGGAAGATGAACTTGTGGGAGCAACTACAACAGCCGCTTGTGATCGAGTGCTGAATCCTCCTCTGTTAGGTTTGAATTCCTTGCTTCGTCCAGATCCCGTGCTGCTGAAGCTGCTCACAATCAATTGGCTCGTTCTTCCGCTGCCTGACTTGAATCGACGAGTTGGTGTCGCGCTCACGAGAACTGTGGGAACTGCAACTTCCTCAGCAGCTTGTCGTGATCCAGGTCTTCCTCGGTTTCTACCGAATCGCGACCTCCGACCTGAGTCTTCTTGTTGTGGTGGGGCGGGAGTTTCTTGAGGAAGAGTCAGTTCATTTGAATCAGTTCCGGGGCTGGACGCTTGGTTCCTTCAAACACAAATCGCCATTAATGAATGTACATATGAGTCTTAAATTAATCCCAAGACCTGTTTCTAGCATGCAAATCCTTACTTGCTGAGTCTGCTGGTAAACCGATTGTTAAGTCTGAACTGCTTTCCTCTTGTGGGAGTGGCAGTGACGATGACATCCACAGACTTGGCAGGATTAATGTCAACATACAACTGAGGTTGTCTAGAATAAGCATTTGGATTGGGGACAGGTGAGACGTAAACCTTCTCAGGCTTCTTTTCAGGCAACACGTATCTCGTCTGTTCTTCTGAAGCAGTTGGGGTCGGCTCCAAAGGAAGAGGAGATGGAGACGCAGAAGAAGACACGACCTCGTCTTCAGCTAATTCAACACGAAAAATGTTTAAAAACCTCTACAAACATCTACTCAAAATCTTAACTCTACTCAATCTACTGAAAGAGAAGCGTGCAAAAGAAGAAAAAAGTCATCGAGGAAGAAGAAGACACTCTCCACGGGTATCTCTACGTCACAACTTACTCAAAGAAAGTTCTTCATTATCGGGAGACTCGTCTAAGGTCTCTTGTTGCTCTTGCTGCTCCTCAAGATGAGGAGACGGACCAGTGGGCTGTGGCACAGGCTTTGGCGTTGTTGGTGCAGAAGCTGCAGTGACAATAAAAAATGAAGAAGAAGGCTGTGCAGGTGGAAGAATAGGTTTGGTAGGTTCGATCTTGGAGGGAAGAACGGTGGAAGTCACGTCCAAAACCCGTGCGTATTGAGTTCCAATGTAAGTCCCGACTATTTTCGTTTCCAGGACGGTAGTCTTCCCATCGTTCACTCGGGTCTCGTGTATCTTGTTGATGACTCCTGTGGGTTCCTCAGGAGCCTTTGGCTTTGGTGGAGGTGGTGGCGGTGGAGGCAAATTAACCTTTTGAGCTGTGACAACAACCGGAGTGGAAAAAGCAGGAGTGACAAGAACAGGAGTTTTGTGCAACTTAAGAGTAAAGCCTTTGGAAGAAGACGGGGGTGGTGGGGGTGGGGGTGGCTGAACATTATTACTTTGCTGATTATTGTCATCTTCTTCTTCAGAAGAATCTCCTTGTCGTCCGTTTTCTTCGCCTCCTCCAGTTGGGTCTTCGATGAACTCCCCAGACTCTAAGTTGGGTGACGCAACCACGTGGACTTGAGAGCTGATGTGTAACTCCGGAGTCGATGGAGTGACTTCCTTAATGTTCAAAGATTCCTGACCGAAAGACGACGCAGTGTCCTGTTCAGAAGCCTCGATTATCACTGGACCTCTCTCCTCCAGACTAAGCCCCTTTCCTTGTCTTGAAGAAGTCTTCTCAACTTCCTTTTGGCGTGGAGCTTCAGTTGTCGGTGGTGGTGGGGGTGACGTAGTCTCAGTTGCCTTTACAGTCACTGCCAAAATCTCCGAACTCAAAGTTGGCTTAACCTCAGCAGCAAGCGCGGCTTCAACTATTCACACAGCATGACATTCAATAAATAACTTTTACGTAATCTAAATGTCTTTTTTACCCATAAAACCTCAACCTCTCATGATATGCATCATTTCCACATAAAAAATCCTTCCTTTTTTCCTACAGCGTCTGAATATGTCTAACATTCAGTCTAAAAACAAGCCTGCGACCTAAAAGTAGAACTGTTCTAGCAATCCACCCACTTTTTCTCAAAGTTCACAGTCTCATTACTCCCAGTCAAAATGTCGTTAAAGGGAGCAACCTGCACATTTCTTAGACGGAGCAATTTTAGATTTTAGCATTACTCTGCAAGAATTTTGCAACACACAAGAAAAGTGCAGGAAGAAATCGCGTAGATGTACAACTGAGATTTCTGGTAGAGAGAGAAGAGAGGTCGATTGCAGAGTAGAGTGCTCTCCATTTATTGCTTGCTTTACTTGTAAACGTGAGTGAAATTAGCCTCAATTTAGTGAGACTCATTTGAGCGTGACTTTTCTTCTCGCCACACTATATTGGTCAATTGCTATCGACGCTACCAACTTAACATCCCCACAGTTAACATCCCCGTCAGACATTCCGTCACTGCTCACTGGTCACTTCTAACAAGCCTAACCTAACCTTTATTATATGCGGAAGGATCTGTGCAAACACATTTTAAGGCTTATTCATCCGTCTCCATTTATCCCTTCGCCGGTTGTCTCTAATTTCCCACATGTCATCCACCTGTCTCCCTTGTCACTGAGCTGTTTCTTCCCATAAGTCACCCCTAATTACATAACCTTGAACCCCCATTTAAAAATTCACTCCTGTCTTAATCAAATCAAACCATCCACACTCCGCTTAGTGTGGCAAAAACCCTTAAAAATTCGCCATCTGCTTAGTCATTCTTGCAATAATGCAATTTAGGGTGACTTAGCTTGAGAGATATCTTCCACAAGTCTCCTTACCTTTCTTCGTCTGAGGAGTAAAGACCATCACAGTGTTTCCTATAGTCGTGACAAAGTCCAAAAATCCGTAGACCGTTTGCGTCACTCTCGTGACTCCTTCTTCCTTCGGTCCATCGTCTTTCTTAGGCGGCTCCTCCTTCTTCAGCAACGACTGCGGTGGCTTCAAAACTAACTTTGGCTTGGGACTTGGCTTGTGGAAAACAGGTCGATTTTGCGTAAAAACTGGACCCGATCTCACTTCCCCAACAGGGTCAGCTTCTCCTCCCCCTGAAATTCATTACAAAATTCCCCATCACTCTCCACTCCACCCAACTCCCAAACTACATTTTAATTAAAGTGCAATGCACCTAAGACAAACAAACTATATGCATCGCATTGCATCGTTGAGATGCAATTATAACCACCACACATGCAACTTAACTCCAACTACTCTACAAAAACTAAGAAAGACTTGTTCAATTATTACCAACCACGTTACATTTAATAACTCAACTAATAAACTGCAAAGGAGAGTGCGAATTGGTCTCTCTCTTGATCGTAATAATAAATACTGTGTGTGTGTAACAATAATATCGTAGGGTATCATTGGTAAGCTGTGCACTCAAGCAGGAATCGTCTTCATCTTCCACTTTCATCTGCAGAAATAGAAGATAAGGATTTACAGCAGAGGGAGAGCAATTAATAACTCGGCCTGTGTAGTAATAATAACATTTGGATCTCCGTCACTCATTGTTCTCGTGGTCTATTTGCTAATTGCAATTTATATTATTTCCCTATGTGAGGATCAGTTTCACTCCATTTCATCATCTCAAATGGGAACCCTGTCAATCCATAACTCTCTTTCTAATCCGATAGTCATCTTCTTCAGATTTGTAATTTACTCTTTCTGCCGAGTTGCGTCATTAAATGAATCCCGATTTCATTCCTTCTGGGTCTCCTGCTTCATCAATCCAACAACATCCACCGTCTTCGCGTTTATCATTATTCCCTGTCATAATTTTTTATTGCTCTCTCTCTCTGTACTAACTACTTTTAGCACCTCTTCACTATATATTCCAACACTTCAGAGAGAGAGAGAGATGACTTCCTCATTCACAGACTGTTATGTGTGTACAACTACTACAATAAATACTCCTTCTTCTGCCAAGCCCATGAGAGTCCAAAAGGAGTGAAGAAGAAGAGGAACGTTCCTTTAGGTAGAGTCCCGGTGTCTCATTATTATGTCAGAGCAGAGGAGAATATTCCCAAGTATCTTGAGTCAATCTCCAAATTATTATTATATGAGCAGGATGATTATTAACGAGCAATTAGTAGGTGAGAGGCCTATCTCCCTTCTTGGCAAATGATTTCTTCTCATACGCAATAAAATACTTGCAAACAGATTCTCTCGCACTAAAATATACATAAAGTCATTTGAGTCTCCTGCTGCAAGTGCAATGCGGAAAGCGATTTTATTGCGTACACACACAACACGAATGTATACACAATGTGTGGAGTGGGCAAGGTGACAATCGAACAATTAACAAGAGGGCAATCTACAAGAGAAGAGATCGGTGCTGATGATAATAAAATGGACAAAAGGGCATTGTGGGTGCCAAGCGATGTGCAACGAGCCAGAGCTGTGCTGATGATACTATTATGTGCTGTGCTGTGCAGTTAGGCTTCCAAGAACATCTCAAAAAGAAAGGAAAGTACGGCTGAGAGCACTGGAAGTGGTTGACGATCCTCCAAAGGAATCCTTCAGAAGGTCGGAGGTCTTCCGGGGTGTGGTGCTTGTTGGATAGTCTTCGTCAGTGACGACAAATCGCTCTTCCACCTCCAGTCGACCTCCACCAGTTATCGCGTGGTTCCAAATGGTCGACGGTGGTCGATGTGAACCGCTTTCTGCTGAAGCTGCAGCCGCTCTCCTCGCCCGTTTAGAATACACATGGACTCCAATCGCACTCGCTATTGATTCATCATCATTCACCATAAAAAGCATCTTTTCTCTCTCTCACATTTTAATCCATTCTAAATTAAATCAAAGACGCTCAACGTTGTCATCTTGTCCTGTCACTCTTCTGTCAAATCAATCTGACAGCAGGAGATTCCTATCACAATACACAACTTACTCAGCCGGAACAAAACCTATTCACTATTCGTTATGGACACCGCTCCATTCAACTCCTTCAGTATTTTCCATCTTGCGCAACCCCACCAGCACAAAAACCTCGTGTCTTAAAAAATGCACCCTTAAACTCTTGAAAGACTGCTTAAGGTCTGAGGAGAAGAGGAACTTATCCATGGGCTACGTGCATCTCTCCTCATAAATGAATCATTCTTTAATATACAACATGTTATCATCATCCTCCTACTCAACCAACACTATCTTGACCATGTTGTTAACATCTGTTATTATGATACTACCAGCCTTGTGTCCTAAGTGACTCTTCCGCTCAATAAGAAGATCCTTCTCCTTAAAAGATAAGTGCAAGTTATATATTTACACGATTTGTGTGTGTGCTCTTCTCTTATGCAACACGCAATTCGAAACGCGACTCTTGTGTGACTTTTTAGAAGTATCATCATCACTTCTCCTATCAAACGGTGACTAATTGAGATGTGCGAAAATGATATGCTGGCCTTCTTTAATTATTCACACGTGATTAGCTTAATTACATACGTGATGATAGGGGCCACAACACTCTTCTGCAAGTGACATGCGGAGGTTACTGCGATTATTCCTTTACAGTGACTCGATATTTATGTATAAATAAAAAGCTTAAGTTTAGGCTCACGTTTTTAAAGAGTTTTGAAACACTCGATACCGATCTCATCATTTGTTCACAAGAAGCTTTGTACAATATTTTGTATACACTGTCTTTAGATTTATTGAGTTGATGTTATCTCTCAAATCAAATTGTGATTTTGCATAATGCCCCATTAACAAAGTGATGCAGATTTATCACCTATTCTCTAAATGAAATCACAGACATGCATCTCTCTTTAGCAGCATCTGTAATCTGTGTGTGTAATTTGAAACCACAAATATCAAATTGTAAATTGCGACTTCCCCATTTCTAATACTCCTTGTTCAGAGGTGCAATAATTATATAAATAACGTACGCATTGTCTCGCAAGATTAACTGTACAAGGCACAAGGCGTGGAGTCCACACAAAATGAACAGAGTGCTTATAAGTGCTTAAGGGAGCTTTGTATTCATTCACTGCAGATTCTATTAAGTACTAAAATAATATTGTAGCTAGTTCCGTAGAAACATTTTCAAATAAGAGATTCTCATTTGTGTGTATGAGTGTTACCTTCTGTAGAGAGTGGGTGGTACCTTCAATGGAGTTGGGTCCACTTTACCACCCAAAAGCCCTTCTTAAGACTTAAGAGGCGAACGAGACTTTTAAAATTATAAAACTGCGAGTAATAAAATCCTAGAGAGCTTAACCAACACTCTCTTGAGTCTCGACACATACTTGAAAGTTGTAAGAATTACACACCAAAGCACAATATTCTATGTTGTAGACCAGGCATGGTCACAATTACATTTTTTAGCATCTTTTGATTGTGTGACTTAATTGTGGTTAATCCATTTAGAAACTGGGTTAATCCTTCATTCATATGACTTTAATTGCACTTGACTAAATGCACAGTGAGCGCGTTGCCTTGCATAATGAGAAGGGACTGTGTTTGTAGCTTAGGGAGTCTGTCTCTCTGTCGCTACTTATTGCACCAAAGTTCTAATGAATTGGATTCAAACTCAAAGAGAATAAAATTGTGACTACTAATTTAAAAGTATTTCGCAATTATCCTTTTATTGCTCGTAATGATCTGCGGATATAGCACAATTTCACAATGAGATTATACAATGGACTGCTTAATTTTGCCAAAATAAATGTGTAATCGATCAATACTCTGCCCCAATCGACAACCAATCGATTTTCTCAGTAGTAATGAGGATTACCTCAATTTTTAGGAAATTCTTCTGATGAGACGATGATGAGAATTGAGAGTGATGGATGATGACCGAGAGGGATGCAAATCAATCTAATGAATCTCAAGTAGGCATATTATTTGTATAGAATGCAGTCCATCACCATCATCGCTATCACCACAATAAATATGAATCCTAAAGGGCAATGTTAGTTAAGGGCCACACTCATTAACCCTAATGAACCTGTGTGAGAGACCCCACGCAATAACTCAGCCAATGCCATCAATTTTTAATGCACTTGAATTACACACATGCATATCTGCATAATTAATAAAATAAAATAATAATAAATTCGCCATGTCAGCGTCATCATCGCCGTTTAATCTCCTTCGCAGATTAAATCCCTGCGTAAGATTATCTCGGTAGATTACTCTCTCAATAATTGAGGAAGGAAGGAAGGAAGTACGCCCAGCCAATCTTGCCGTGTAGTACTTACATTCTTCTTTACATTCCATTGTGAGCTAACTAATAATCTCCTTTTATTCGTTCCTCTATCTGCATTAAGTCTCTAACTCTCGTATTTTCACTTCATCTAATCCAACACTACACTACAGCTACACGTTTTATTACAAAAGAACTCCAAAAACCTCACGCGTGTTTGAGGTTTCCTATTCTCTCTCTCCATCTTTAAAGAACATTAAACACACCTCAAAGCTTAAGACAATATGTAAAGTCTCTCGTGGGTGTGAGAGACCCATCCATCCATCCATCCATCAATTCTTCTACAATAATGAAAAGCGTCTTAAGCTGTATAACTGCCTACTCTACTGAAAGATCTGATCTCCGGTCCCCAAAAACGTTGCTTACAATTATTACCTTAACAAACTGACCTTAAGAAAATTATTTTTGTGTTTTTGGGCTAAAAATGATCACTTTCGTCTAAATTCGTTACCATTCCCTTGGCTTAGATTTTAATGGAATTGATGAGTCGACGAGAAATTATAATAATGGAGCACACACATCAAACCTCATCTTCGTCATCAAAATGCCCTAATGGCTAATTTGATCGTTGCAAATATGCAAAATAATAGACCCTAATGAGTCCACATTAAGAGATAAAGGCAACTTAGCTTACGTGAGAACGCACTCTCAACATGAGATTCCTCCTCATCACACACATTTGCATTTTTTACTCAAATTAAACTTAAATAAAGATGCACATACTAAAAACATGTTGCATGTTGTTTGCCAATAAATACACAGCAGTAAGTGTTTCTTGAGAATCCCCAATTTGCATATACTTTGTACCATTTTTTCAAAACTCCGTTCATTACCAACATAATTGGCCTTTGACCTTGCCGTCCATTCCTTCAATTCTTCTGATCAGTTTCAAACCAGACTCTGAATAAAATCCAAAAATATCCTCCACCTAACATTTATTCTTAAGTACACTTACCTATGATAACCAGGAGGAGGACGGCCGTTAAGGAGACCAAATGGATGAGAACTCGTCTCCGATTCATCTCAAATTACTTGTCTTCTTCGAGTTACTTAGAATTTTAAAGTGACTTCTTCGTAAATAAACTCCTCTCTTCTCAATTCTTCTTTTTATCCTCTTCTCATCTTTCTCATCAGTTTGTCCGTAGTGTAAACCTGCAAACACATAATTACATTAGCCAACTTTAATCCCAATTTAGACTTTCATCCTTTCAATTGTATGGCCTCTGTCCAACACTTAATGACTATCATCTTTTTTAATTACTCGCTGATGCTAAGATGAGGAGAGACAACCAGACAATCCACTGTGTACATATTTCCATTGACAGAATTATTGTGCAAGCGACTTAAATCTACACAGATTACCAAATGGAGGAAGAGAACAAAAAGCTCCCTTCCCTTGATCATCATTTTCCTAATTGACTCTGATATTGTTATTGTTGTGATTTTGAGCCAAAAAGAGATGAATTTTTCATCCCCACGCAGCACACAGCCTGACAAACTGACAATCGTGTTGCAATTTTTATTTTAGCAATTGAGATTCGGACATTATCGAAATCCACTCTCTGCCAATTGTAGTCATTCCACTCGGAGTAACTTTACTTTAAAGAAGAACCCCTACTGCCTATTATGTGCAATATACTCGATCATTTTATCGTCATTCTGTGTCTCTAACTAATCAAGATGAGCATTCTCGTTCTTGTCTCTCTGTCTTCCTCAAACCATTTCATAAGACATTAAAAAGTGTGTGTACCAACCAATCATCCCCAGCGATTCTATTTACACGGGACGCTGAACAAAGGGAACATCACCATTACCATCTTCTTGCGTACGTACGTACGTACAGACCCACTAGGCATCTTCTTCTTCGGCCAAAAGGATTTAAAGGAAATGGAGGTCAGTCCGATGCACTACCAGCTTCAGAAGACTTCGAGAAGAGTGTAAAAGTTTCGAAAAACTTTTCATGCATCTCATTCTCAGAGATTTTTCAGTGTCAGTCCCGTATTATTATTATTATTGCTGGCAGTCCTTTACGAATTGCCTGTTGTTCCCATTTAAAGAATGAAATGAAAGAGAGCTTGATTATCACTCTCAAGTCTTTAATACCGTTCCACCACCATCACCATCACCTTCTTCTTCATCATCATCTCTCACCATCACTATGCAACTCCCTTTTGATTGAAGACATCTCTTCTTTTAGACAAACACATTTGAGCTTAAGACTTTAACACAACACAACTTTCCCTTCCTTCAAAGAAATGACGACGATGGTCCTACACTCGTCTCAATAAATAATAATAATGCGATCAGGAGGACAAACGCGTCTAATTAATTCCTCCGTCTTAATTACCTTCTCTCTCACTTTTATACCTCAACTCTTACTCTTATTTGGACTTCTGGGTTTCAAATCCCATTCAATCTGAGGGACAAATCGTCATCATCGCTAAATTCCTATGATGGAACTCTCCATACGCTTCACTAATTAGCACACAAAAGTTAATCAGTTTTTTATCCTTTTTACAAACCAAACAATAATGCAGCTCCTTCCACAATTCTTCTGCATGGTTTTTGAGGTTTGTTTGGTTTGGGATGTTTTAGTAGAAGAGTAAACACGAAGAATGAATGGATAAGGATGATGATGGCAATATTTTGAGTGATTTATGTGGTGGAGAGCTAATTGAATATAAAAAGTGACAGTTTAGGAAGAAGGGGAACAGGTTTTCAGGCTGTGTAATCTCTCATTCTTTAACCTCAGCGTCTCCTCAGCGTATGCAGACACGTTAAAAGTGAAATCTCAGGCGGAAGGAAGAATCGCTAAAATAATGCACTCCTTATAGTTACATAATTTTGTCTCACTGACCCGAGTCAATTATTCAATCATCCCTAATCTTTACCTCATTTGCATACAGACACACTTTTTAATAAACTCATTCCAACCACCATTTTTGAACTCTTTTTCACCCAACTCAAACTTCTACCTCCTACAACACATCCCTGTGGGGTCTCCAATCTCAACTGGATCCAACACGCTATCCAAATTTCATTATAGAAGCTTTCAGATTTCAAAAATAACTCTCATTTATGAATTATTTGACACTTTTGAAAAGAGGAAACAGGCACGTTTCAGTATTCACCTTTTGGCTCACCCACATGCTACCTGTGTACTTGCAATGCTGTTGCATGCATTCCTCCATTAATTTTCATAAACGTGCCAAATTTATATTTTCGAAAACCATCCGGCAAAACACTCGTTTATGTTTATCAGTTTGTATGAAATTGAAAGTGGATTCCTTGCTTTTTATTAGAGGTTCTCAATTTACGTGCAATTATGATTACCTACATAGAAACTTTGTATGAGGACAGCAAGAGAACATACCGTGTGTTGAGTCAATTGACTTTCCTCAGTAGTTTTTTAAGCCTTCTGCTTGAGAACTCAATTAACTTAATTGCTTGAACTTCACAGTCGACTTGAATGAATGTTAAATCTCACTTGAACTTGATTTCACAATTATAATTCCCACAGACACCGAGAGGGTTTCTTCACAATTTCATACGAACAACAACGCTGCGTTTCTCAGGTAAGGCGTGTGCTTCATCAAACGAAGACAACGAGCAACTGGACGGACGCTAAGTTCGTGCATTGCTTCCCATTATAATTCCTTCGATTTGTCTTCACAAGGGTTTTTCTTTTTACCAACAACCACCACCTCTTTATTGCTGTGTGCTGCTGCAGGTAGGATGCAACAATCGCCAACTACCTTCAACATCATCTTATACTCATTATTATGCCTACATATCCATCCGAGCCAACAATCGAAACTTCATCCACATCCACCTCCCCACCAACACTCCTATCCATTCGCATCTCCACTTCTGTTCTTGCAGAACAACACAACTTCTGTCTCGGGCAAAGCCTTGAGAAGGACGAATTCAAATTCCTCAAACCCGTCTTTATCATTAAACCAGCGTATACACAAATTGGTACACAGGAAGTTTTGATTCCATCTTGATGCACTCTTAAAATTGGTCTAATATATATTCTCAAGAATGCACATGACTACAAATGAAGAAAAGCTTCTTAAGTCTACTCACTCCCATTATTCAAAACTTCATTGCAGCAACTCTAAACGCATTCTCCGCCACCACTTCCAACTTCCAATCTGAGGCATAACCAGCCGCAAGCCGTTTTTTATTTATTCGTAAGAGCAATTCGAATTACACACTGAAATGGCACAAAAAGTGAATTATTCAAAACTTTTCAAGATTGCATTTTTCTCTCTCTGTGTGTCTTTAGTAGCTCGCCGTCATCGCACTTGTTCCCATTAAACTTTTTTTTATGAAAAGCGATTTACATGTAAATCTTGACGCGAATACTCTCTGCATCGGACGACGACAGATCAAGGGACACATTATTATCAGCCATCAGCTTCTCTACCCTTGGTTGCTGTATTGTATCATTCAGCGTCGGCATATCTGTTGTGTCAATTTACCCAAAGATTCTGCAGACTTCACTCACTCAGACTACGGGTAATTGCATAATTTTTGTCAATTTTGGCTACAAGGATATCGATCTGTGGTTCATCGCACAATTTTCCCTCATGATAGATTTGCAACTGCACACCAAAATTGTGATAATTCGTGAGTGTGTGTAAAGAAGACGTGGCCGCCGGGAGTAAACGCATATGCAAGCGATGCACTAAAATCCTAAAAGAATTAATTCCTCGTCTTCATTTGGGAACAATAAGTCAATTGTCTAATAGTGGCAACAAGTGGCCACCGCCATCACCATCACCACCAAACAACAATAGGAGGGTTGTTCATCGCATTATTGGCTAATTGTTCGCACCTCGTGAGCTGCAATTAGGAGTCAGGTCTGGTCGTCTCATCGTCATGCACATCCTCATTATCATAATGCTTTGCCAATAAAAATATACGCAGAGATCCATTCCTAGGAAATTACTTGAGTGAGCAATTAAGCCTTTGAGAAGATTCATTAAATTCAAATTATTAAAGTTACCCAAGTCGAGAATTATGATTATGATTTGCTAATGGACGTAAGAAGGGAGTTGGACCCTTCGACCATTTCGTCATCCCTACATTCCATATTTTGGCACATCGAGACTCATTAGGATCATCGCTGTCAAAGCAATTAGGAAATTACACATTCATTCCCTTTCGATGACACTCCACTCAGTCAGTCCCTTCGCCCAAAGTGACAAAACCCCGTCAAACAAAACGATGAATAGTCTCTCTTCCATCCTTTCAATATTCATCTTGGTGACCCTTAAGGTCGGCACTCGGGTTCATTGTCCAATGTCATAACACACACACACACACAACAACATACCCAACCGACTTAATCCCCCATTGCAAAAGAGATTCATATCAAGAAGACTTATTTACATGCATTTTTGCAGCACGAGCCGCACAGAGTGGCGAGAACCCTGAGAAATAAGCTTGTGTGAGAATTGTGTCACACTTTAAGTTTTAAGTTTAATCCTCTACATAAAGTCAAGATGATTTTACACTTTGCTTACAAGACAGACCTGTCGCGCAATGTTGTATTTAAATGACCCATTTAGATCGTTCCACCCAACCACCTTAATCCCTCCTCTGTACAATTACGATCAAATTGTTATTATGATGACATAATTTGGTGTAAATGATACGATGAATGGCCTTTCAATGTATTTATTTATTGCATAGTCCCCAATTAGACATTTGAATATTCACCCGACACACACTCAACACACATACAAATACGAATTCTGACTTGCTAATAATATTATTTGTGTGTCTGCATCACTGCTACGACGCTTACTTTGATCTTTGGAACAAACCCGAAATTTTGACACCCTTAATGTTTATTATGCTCAATTACGTACCACTTCTTTTCATAATTATGACATAATGCCTTTTCTACTCTTGACACTGCAGAGCATCAACCAAATTCAGTATCAAAAGTGACGGAGTAATGGGTTCCCTTCTCACTCACAGTCACACGTACACATAACTCATGCAAATATGCAATACACACAGATCGATTGATTAAATGGGACAGGTGTGATTAGCACTCATTTAGGTGTCATTACTCAAAACAAACAAAGTGCCTTAAAGTAAATATCAAGTCAAAATAGTCAGTCAGAGTCCAATCTGGATCTCTCTGGGTTGGGTGTCAAAAGAAATCTCTAAGGCTTGTGTTTGTATGTGAGTCAATGAGTGCGTGCGTACATTCCTGAGGAGAATGATGGATCACTTAATAGTGAAGAGACAGTTTATTTATGGACGATATGCAGCAAGTCGACCAACAACAACCAAGTCAGGAGTAAGTGAAGCATGAAGGAGCCTTGGAAGTCTCATTCTCTCGTCATTTTTAGAACACAATTGATTGACACTTAGCAATAAAGCACAACAATCCACATTCTGCATGTGTCCATTTCATACACAATTGAATTCCTAAACCTTGACTTAATTATGGGGTGCACGAAATTCATCTCTTTTTAGACCCACCAAAATGTTGTTACATCGCTTGACTCATCGCACAAGACTAAAGATCAACAGCAAAGACTACTCGACTTCGACCACCACTTCGTTTAGATAACTTTCTTTTTCGTCGTCTTCTTCGATTACCTAATTACCTTGCAGGACTCTTCATTGCTCCGCTGACCTTTGACACACACTCCAAGTCTAGAGACAAGATAAACACCGCGATAATCTGAGATTGGATAATGATAACGTTTGTTGAACGAAGAGCCTCCTATCTCATCCATCCCTCTGCTCAATTAAACTCCTACTGTAAATAACTCTATCCGCACAAGAAGATGATCATCTTTGGCAGTTCCCATCGTCGCTTATGGAGACGAGGAAATTAGCTAATTAACACCTCCAATTTGAAGAGATAATGAGGAATCCCCCGACTCGTTGGTGGGCCCTTGGACAGCTTAATTAAAAGTGTAACTCGAGACTTAATTGGCCCTTATAGTATTTGCCAATGCCAGAGTATCTCATCATCATCTTAATATTCATAAGGAGACTAGAAGGTCGCTTATTTTGTGGAAACTACTATTTTACTCCTCGCGCTGCCTTGCTTATTTGCTCCGTAGTGTGAATTAGTTTTGTTTGACAACATCTCAATCAAACCATCGCGAAAGAATATTATTGAGATGACCTAAAAACTTTTTTCAGAACCAAATCACTTTCCTCAATCTAATCAAATCTAATGGCACATCCATCACGTCAAAGCGCAAAACGTGAGTCCATTTAATCTCCATCCGTAGACATTTAAATGGACTTCCAATTTGTCACCTTGGCAAAGTCGAATAACAACATCGACCACAGCAGACACACATCACTTCCTCTGGGACTCCCAGGTAGTTTTGGTCTCTCGAAAAACTACAACTTCCCAGGGGGCTTTTGCAATTCATCTCCAGCGATCTATTTCCTTCTCGGATTCTTCCTCGTGTGCCTCCCTTCTTCTTCCCATTGACCACCAACATTAATTCCTTCTATCTTTAATTACATCGGGATTAGTCACGGTCACCAAGGCATTAGGTTAGCACCAACACTATACCAAGCCCTCCTTAAGACAACCGTATCACGTTACCCCCAGGAATACCTCAAAGCCAAGGATAGTGCGTGTCATTTACTACAACAAAGGCTTCTCTGTAGATGATTAAGTGTGAGTCTGATCAGATTACGCAGCTTTATTGCCTATTGTGTATAGATTGGGCAAATGCGTGCAATTAAAATAAATTAGAAGAAAATATATGCAACATGATTGGACTGGTTCAATGCCTTTCCCTCATCTCCATCTTTAAAAAGGACTGCTGCGGTCAATGCTGCAAGCACTGCAACACTGTTTTTTTGAAAACCCACAAATCTTCTATTTAGTTCCACATCAAAAAGGGATGTGTCCGTATTCTTCTACACATTCCTTCCTTGTTTCTTTCCTAAGGGACACGCAGGAAGCTCAACGTGTCATAAACACATTATGAGACTCTGCCTGATAACAACCCGTGTTTTTCTCCTTGAATTATTCCATCAATTTATTTTACACAGCACAGGGAGTAATCTAGAAAATTTAATACCACGCTGACTATTCTTATTCACTGACTCATTATTCCCTATGTGTTTATCTAATCTAGCCATTGCAACGTACTTGGAAGTAGAGGAAAAAATTAGTTCTTCATGGTCAGGTCGAATGTTATATGGGTGTTTGAAATATGAGTCCGTCTTTTTGACACGTAAATGCGTGTTAAATATTCAGCCACTAAATTCACACTCTCGATACTCTCAAACCAGATTATTATTATTATTCTTTAGTATTGTTATGTAAGATCCGGTTAATCCCCAGCCAAGACTGCCGATGAGGCACAAGGAGGCGTCTAAACGAAAAAGAATAATTATTGCGATAAATCTAAATTTACATAAAGCCATAGAGCATTTGATCATTGACCATCTAAGGTTAGGTGGTTTGAGAGTTGGAATAATATTATTGAGCAAAGGAAGAATATTACACGCGAAATGGATTCCTTTAGGATGGAAAGATTAATCTGCTTGCATATGTAATGAGACTGGAATCCCACAGGCAAGAATCGTAAAGACTGACTTCGACAAATGACAATCTCAATTCCCATCACAAGTCCCACACCCTTGCTCATGAAGCTCCTGCACTAAACTTGGGTTTATTTCATGAGGAGAGACAGGTGGGAGATTGATGCAATCCTCTGTGCTATATGATGCCAGCCTCAGTGTGTACTCTCTCTATATATCACAAGTGACGCAACGGACTTTTCTTGCATTGTTTCTTCTGCAAATCTTGATCCATACACACAAGCCATTCCATTGTCTTCGTTGTTATGTCACTGCCAAACCTTATCATCATTCCCTGATACTGCGTTATGTACACTACTTAAAATTACTTATACAATATATACCTATTTTGGATTCTTTCTGTCCTCAAGTCCTCCTACTCCTCGAATGACTTCAGTTTATGTCACCCTCCGAATCAATGCTCTCCTCTGTACTCTCTTTTTACCATTATGTGCAATACTCCTACCTCACGCTGAGCAGATTCAATTAATATTCGCATCCTTGTTGCTCAATTATTCCAATAAAGTCCCATTCTGCCTCAAAATTATCTCACTTGTAATCTAATCCGCCTTAGTTTGTGTTTTTATGCTCAATCGATGAATAATAGACTCCTTGTCCACACTTTGTCTATTGACAAATTGGATAATTGTGTGAGAGTCTCGTCTACACTCACTCCAAACTGTGTGTACTCCGAATGGAATGCAGGTAAAAACATTTAGATAATCATCTTCCACTATTATTAATTAGACACGATCAAACATCACTGTCGTCCCACTAGGAAATGTGATTTTATCGGGTATCAAATATTCAATTATCAAAGGGATGAAACAATTACTACCATGCAGCAGTATTTCTTGCAGAAAAACGAACCACATGCAAGAAGCAACTTTGTGTCTAATTGCTAAGTAACCACCACCACCAACGAAATAATTGTTGGTTTTAATAATACACTCTCATTACTGGGATTATTTATGACGAAGAAAGACAAATATGCATTAAGGCTCCATGGACCATAATCTTGGCAACCAGAGTAAACTTTCTTGAGGCAGTGGGGGTCGCATGCGACTCCTACTCAATTCATGACATGGACCATAAATTGCACAAACCGATTCTCTACTCAAATACCCCACCTGTCATTTCACAAACTTTGCCCAAAACAAGTATTTGGCTTTCCAAGTAACGACCAAAATTTCAACTTTCGCAACGTTCCTGAAG